>LTDI01000249.1:0-15375 GCA_001654545.1 Fusarium agapanthi
AGTATTTTAAAGTCTTAATAGCTTTATTTTTACTAATAAAGAAAGATAATAAGCTATTATTTTTATTTTAATAACTTTATAATAAGTAAAGAAAAGCAATAACTAGAAAAGGATTAAATATAAAGATAATAAGGTTTAGGGTATAAGACAGGTTATATACTAATTTTTTGTATAGTAGGAAGTCTCTTTACAGAAGGAGATCTATAATAGATACTAATCCTGACTCTGGCCCTTAGGTCATATCGGCTCACGTCATTATCTTCCTAGCTAAACTCTTGTATCATGTAAACTTAATTTTTGACATTGGAGGAATCGGTCGCAGAACCGTGACCTGACAGCATACTATTTTCAACAGCTATTGGTCACGGCAGCAGCAATTAACAGTTGGGACGCTTTGTCGAGAGTGTCAGTGACCGGGGGAAATGTATGTTCACAATAAGCACTTCAGCATTATAATTCTGCCACGTTCTTATCCGACCTGTTCGTCTATTCTGGAGGCCTAGTTCACTCACCTATACTTTCTTTCTCAAGCCCCAATCACCTTGGCATCTTCCATCATACTAACCGTTACGCCCCAAACTGTTGGTTAGGTAGGTTTGCCTATACCTATGTTTGTAGTTGTTTACTGTTCGCCTTGCTACCTGATATGTATGTATCCTATCTAGGCAGCAAGGACAAACTGAAGATACCTATAGAGGCAATCATCTCAGGGACTAGTATAAATAGTCCCCTTTCTTCTAGGCTAGACTTGATTCTATTAAGCCTTTCCATTTCATCTTAACACAAACTTGGTATAAACGCAACGGTCCCCCAACTTGAAACGCCATGTCTGGTGCAACGTTCCAGCAACTTCTTTTCGAAAAACGCAAGCGAGGGCAAGTTTGTTTCTTGCCGTCAATAGCAAACGTGTAGTTGCAAAACTTCCAAGTTGCCGCACAGCGAGACCCTGAGACTGGACACCAAGTAGATAGCTTTGCTTGAACAAGCACTTCTAACATCAGTGCACCGATGAGTTTGTCCCAAGATACAGGTGAATCGCAAATGGACAAAATGGAATCTAAGGAGTTGTCTTTCTTACCTCTTGAGCTATGGCTGCCTTAACGAACTCGTATGTTGGTACAAGGCAAACATTAGGTACCTTACTTACCTTACCTTACCTTACCTTACCTTACCTTACCTTACCTTACCTTACCTTACCTTAGGTAGTTGGTAAAGAAAGGCAGCTGTGAGGTAGCTGCTCCCTACCCTGCAAACATCACGGCCATTTATTTTGTCATTTGGCTACCTAGTGCTTTCCTCTCAAGAACTCGGAGACTTGACTGAAAATTGATATTTCTGCAGGATGCCTCAAACTACTTATCTATCCTCCTTGAGCCAACATCAGCATCGTCATCAACGTCATCAACGTCATCAACATCATCGTGGTCATCATCACAACTTTCGTTATCACCATATTGGTTACAGTATTCCATCTTTATTGTAGTGCTCCGTCTTGAATCACAGACCGAGCCATCCGCTCGTTGTATACTACTTATTAGCCTTTGAGTTTTCCCTCACTTCCCGAGACCTTGTCAATCGGCGAACTTATCATGGACCCTTTGGACAACAACTGCCCCATCTGTGATCCATCCGGGTCTATAGCGGGATTGATAGGACTTCAATTCTGCGCAGCCGTAAGTTCTATGTCACATATGGCTCTTAAGATTGTTACAGTTGTTGACTTGAGCAGTGCGAAAGAGTATGGTTGAACGGCGACAACTCTCCCCAGAATAATTAGGAACCCGGGCCGGCGCCATCTTCTTTGAACCCTCAAGCCCAAGAATTTCAGCCTCCAGCTTCATCTACCACGGTTATCTATTTGCCTCGGTCGTCGGACAGTGACCCAGGCTCTTCGTCAAACACACGGCCCCCAGTGGAGAGACATGCATCCGAAGATGTAGGGTCTACAGAGGAGGGGCATGTATCTGAAGAGAGACATGCATCTCAAGAAATACCGTCACCCAGAAAGAGACACCCATCTGAAGACATGGGGTGTCCAAGAAAGAGGCAGTCGCTTTCCCCGCCCTGTCACGAGATTTCTTCACGTGAAGGCAGCAATTCTCCTGGACCAACACACTCGGTCCGAGGAAGCAATTCTCCTGAACCACCAGTCAGAGGAAACATTTCATCACCGGTGACGGCTCCAACACCCGATGTTGTCGCACCTCCTACTGTGGACGAAGAGATACCTAAGGCTGGTTTAGATCAAAACCCACCGGCCTCCTCCCAGATCCTGTCTCATGATTTATTCCCCCCTTTGGGCCAGGATCAGAAGAAGAAGACGGAGAAGAAGCTGGAGAAGAAGACGGAGAAGAAGACGGAGAAGAAGCCGATGTCGACTTGGGCAAAGATCGTTGCTGGAGTCCCACAAAGGGAACAAACCAGTCCTCTCTGAAATTAGACCGGCCATCTGCGAAACCAACGAAGTCATCTGAGGACCCAGACTGGCCCGCCGCAGGACCAAACTGGCCCGACTTTGGTGGCGAGACAAGCTAGTAAGCCTGACCAGCAAGAGCCAAAAAGTGAGACCAAAGATTCTACCAAGAGATAGAGACATGAGTCAGTAGCAGCCTGCGCAAGAGCGTTGTGATACTTCTGGATTCATGCAGCGAGATAGTGAAATACATTACTTTGTTCTAGGGATCAAACATCGCTTGTCCTGAGTCATCCCCTTAATCATGCGTTCAAGTTACAAGACGCTGCCTGATTTTGAAAATACAATTATAAGTGAGGCGTCAATATAGCATGGACAGCTTAATGGTCAAAGGTTGTAAGAGTTGCTTGGTATCTCAACAACCAGCCAATAGAGTCGAATACATTAGCATTACCTTACAGGAGGCCGTGTACATTGGCACACTCAACAGATGTTGCCTGGAATGAAATCCTTTGATATCCATTGACACAACCAACATGGGTCGAGCTCACAGTAAAAGCACTCAACATCAGTCTTCATTCTTAATGGGGTATCCCTGGCGTCCATTTATGTAATTAGCAATGCCGCTGGTAGCTCAATTCCAATTACCGTGTGCCCTACCAACTAAATCCCCATTCTATTCTGTACATCGAAGCGCATACGTCAAGAAATTGGCACTTGGTTGCAGTCACTGCACGTTTTGTATCGAGGCAGCACGATAGCAATACGTTCTCTCACCAAGGTCTGCCTCTAAGACCTCCCATTGTCTTCATGCCACCTTGCGAGTGAACGACGAGGAATCAGGACTTCTGATATCGTCCTCAATGCGATTCCCCCGGAGTTTGGTGAGTGACGATTCTACTGTCGCCTTTCCTCTCCTGGCTGTCCGTTGCCAGGCCCTCCTCCGCCAAATCTATCGCGGAGCCAGCTAATGGGGCCATGGCTGCTCTGTCGACGTTGTTGATCCGAGTCCGCCGCTGACCGACGGCTACTCTGGGAAGGACTTCTCTGTCTCATACGAGCGCCATGTTCACTCGGGGCAGTCGCTCTAGGACTTGTTGGAGAGTGTGAGCTTCGTCGCTGAAGTCGAGACGTGTCATAGCTAAATCCCGATGTCTCGCCTCGTTCACGCTCGCGTTCACGTTCTCTCTCTTGTTGCCGGTTCGAGATAGTACGCAACGCTTCATTCAGGCGACTCTGGCTCTGACTTGGAGGTCGCGAGAACCGCATCGGGCGTGTGTGAGAATGAGGGTTGTCGAATGGTGTCCACTGGTTGGGAGTAAACGTGAATGACGCTCGAGTTCCAAACGGATTCGGTTGGTCAGAGTTAGGCCCTGGCATTGGGCCTTGGGATTGTGAGCCGTCGCCGTTATTATTGTTGTTTCCATTGCCGCCATTATTGTTGCCACTGCGATCGGTCTTTTCGATCGGCGTTCGGCAGATGGGGCAAGTGTTGTGCTCCTTTAACCACAAGGTGACACACTCCTCGTGAAACCAGTGGTTACAAGGTAAAAATGTGGCCATATCCCCCTCCTTCATCTCATCGATGCAAATAGTACACTCTGCCTTTCCCTCCGAGCCTAACATTTGTTTGTCGACAGGTTTTCGTTCCAGG
Organism: Fusarium agapanthi; assembly: GCA_001654545.1. Taxonomy (NCBI): domain Eukaryota; kingdom Fungi; phylum Ascomycota; class Sordariomycetes; order Hypocreales; family Nectriaceae; genus Fusarium; species Fusarium agapanthi. The sequence continues at coordinate 4,068 of LTDI01000249.1, forward strand.
TTTTTAAGAGCTTCTTCTGTAGCTGGAGGGGCGGCGTTGGACTGGGGATTGGCCTCCATGAGTCCAGTGATGATCCGATCCAGAGCCTCTTGGGAGTACACTGCATCACCATGCATTGCATTTGCTGGGTTAAGAAGATTCAGGATATCTTGCAGGCTTCGAGCCAGACCGGGTGGAGGGCCTCCGGCGCCTTCCTCGCCGCCATGATTATGAGCGGGTGGTGGCGGTACAATGTCGCGTAGCATGTTCTGAAAGAAACTGGTACGCTGGTTAGCTCCAATGGTCATGGAAATGGCCGTGACTCGCAAGCCGCCAGGTCGTTCAGCAAGCTGAAATGAGGATTGTGCATACTCTTGAAATGTTTCACCTCCTGGGGCACCAGCGGGACCACGGCTTGTTGCATGGATAGGTCCCGAGACGATTGTTACAGAAGTCGTTCCGCCTAGTGGCCCTGATGTGAAAGTCGTCCGGTGAATGCGCGGTCCAAAGTTTGGTTCTTGGGGCTGTTCATGTTCTCCGGGGCTCGGTGGGAAAGAACCGTTTCCGCCAGGTGCTCGAGGTCCAAATCCGTTAAGCATATCCCAGAAGCGCTCATAAGTTGGCGCAGTAGCGGGATCATGATGATGTGGGTGGTTCGGGCCGTCTCGGACGCTCCGTCGGAACACAAAGCCATGCTGGGCATGCTCATCTATATCGGCTTCTTCAGGATCTGAATCGTACGGGTGATGCTCGGGTGAGGTGGAGGCAGAGGAGTGGTGATCAAAGTCGCGGGGATCGTTTGCGGGATCGATCTGGACATAGTGGTTAGCATTCTGGATAGGAAGTGGCAGCATGGGAAAGCATACAATCTCTGTAATCTCGCCCTGACATTCGGGACAAGTTAGTCCATTCTCGTCTCGATACCATTCCCCGGCGCAGGCGTGGCAATAGACTACCTCACGGCCTGCGGTCGCGTCGAGGTGGCCATGCCTGTCGGCATGAGAAGACATCTGCTGCGCTTGGCTGCGTTGGTACGCAGTCAAGGCACTCAAACAAAGGCCGACAGCAAGGCCGGCGAGGCGAAAGGCGCGCGAAGCCAGACTGAAGGATAGTTCAAGATGTCGTTGAGGCGAAAGATCGAACTTGGGTGATGTAGGAGACCAAGTGTAAGAAGGTCCGTGTGAGATCAACAGGTGTTGAGATTAGTAAACTAGGTTGAGTGGTGAAGGGCCGCATGGAGGATTAAAAGAGAAGTTATAAATAAGGAGGAAATGGTCCGGCTCGATCCAGGAACAAGAGCCAGACGAGGTTATCAAGACGATGAGATAGATATGATCGATGCAAGGTGGTATGCCGCCCGTTGGTTGACGTGTAGTCTAGCTCTTAGGCTGGTGGCGAATAACTTAAGAAGCGACCCGCAAACTGGGCAAACAACACGGTGATGCAGTGCCAAGCCAATGACGAGCTGAGTTGGAATAGACACTGACAGTCAGTGTCCGTATGATCAAAAGTGGTATTGAGCGAGATATAATCTAGGCAGGGTAAGGCAAGGTAGGTAGTAGGTAACGATTGTAGGTGAAGGTGAAGGTTTAAGGCAGAGACAGTGCAGAGCAGCCCAGTGGTTCAAATCTCTGGAACACGATCGATACCCGCGGAAGAAGATCGGAGCAGCTGAAAAATGGCTAACTCGAGTTTCCGCATGTAACAGAGACAACGTAAAGAGAGGAAAGGAAAGGAACGGGAGAAAAGTCGGCTTGAAATCAGTATTCAATCAAGCAACTCGAAACAACCAAATACTGCCAAATCGATCAACGCAAAACAGCCTTGGAGCCTCAATAAGCATAAGCAGCGGAGTACCCTCATGTGAGTAGGTTGTCCAAGGGTCCTCTCCAACCTAAGGTAGGCCTGTCGTACCTAACTGTAGAAAAATACCTGTGCCTAGGGCCGGTAGTGACCTCGGTGGCAGCGGCTTAAAGTGGACTCAGGCAATTTAATCCTGGCGCCCCCAAGTACCCCTGGACCTGATATTTAGTACCTGACTGTCTAAGATTGAGGGGACTGCCCGTGAAGGTATTGCAGACCGGCTATGGTGGGGGCTGAGTTGACGTGTCTTTGAACACGCAACAGTTCGTCTGGGAGAGAACCGATGGCCAATGATTCACAGCCGACTTGTCCATGGTGCTTCTGTTATTGGTTGTCCTGTGTAGTATCGGGCAGACAGTCAGTATCCCAGGCAGACTGGACGGGACTGCACTGTTGGGCTATGTCTGAATTACACTTAACGAGGTAGTAGTTTTGCATCATGATTTATCAAGTTACCTACATCTGCCGTAGCTTCCCTTATGCTTAGCACCAGGGTTCTTGAAAACAAATGTATGATCCAAGCTCAATTAGGTGTTTTGTTACAAGCAATGTCTTCCGAGACCCTGTCTCAGTTGGCACCTTCAACACATCCAGACGAGCTTGATGTCAAGTGGGTTTACTCTTGTGTAGGGTGTGTTACTTACTTGGTCCTTATCTTCGTCCTTGTCTTGGCCGCTCTAATAGGATTGTCACGTCGGTTCGGCTGTAACGGATCACTATCTGCAGTCGTCTGATGCTTTGTGTGAAACTTGTTCCAGCGATGTGGATTTAGTCCAAGCTCACTTCAAGAGGACAAGGCTTAAATAGAGGTCTACTACGTAGGATACACATCTTCCCAGCATACCTGAAAGTCTTGTTGTGAAGAGAATAGTTCCAATATCTTGTGTTCGGCTAATGTTTCTTCACGTCTAGTATAACGGGAGACATACTACTGTATTTAGAAAACCCGGGCGTGAATGAACTCATTTCAATTTTGAAGCACCTTTCGTTCTTCGTAAAGCCCATCGAGATACCACCAGTATGAGCCTGCTTCTCGGGAATTAGACGGCAATATTGATTCTAATAAGCATATTTAGCAGTGCTCTGATTTGCTCTCAGGAACGAGCATTAACACCCAATTAATGACCCTCTGGTCCGGGAAGTAGCATGTTGGTAAACCCAAGAACAAACTAGAGACTTCTTGAGTCGAGATTTGGCTTCTCATCACTTTTAATCCCGGTCAAGATGTTCCAGGGAGCTTCGTGAAATGGAATATTAGCGACCCTTATCATCATCACAACATCATAGATACCAGATATTGATCTTGAATCAGGTTGTATTCGTATTGTTGCAGAAATTTGTACACGGTGTCGTTCTATCCAACTCTATTCGCTCTTTGACGCATTTCCCTTGTCCTCTTCATCCCACTGCTTCAGCTGTTTCGACCAGCTAAATCCTATTGTCAGTACTTTCGCTCAGAATCTCAGCAATATGGAATTGGATAACATACTGTCGGCTAGCGTACCACTGCCCTTGCTCAGGTCGGTGCGCCCATTGTTCTCGTCCGGCGCTGAACTTCCACGTAACCGCAACGATTCCGGCCATAACGACACCAGCAATCAGGGTGTTGGCGCGCCAGTTCGCAGGCTGCGCGTACCAACCACCGGCTGGAGACCAGACGTGCTTGGGGTAACTGTCGCAGGATGGGTTAGATACGGTAATCACTTCGCTTTCGGTGCTTTGGTTCGTGAGAGGTAAAACTTACGGAACTTTTCCGCCGCCGCCCTAGGTCAACTGTTAGCACAGATTCACTCCGATTCGTAGGCTTCACTCACCATTTTGAATAATTGATCAACGGACAGAAAAGAGGGGTTTTGGGAGGGCGATGGCGACGCTGAATTGATGTCAAATGGCCGGTTACCAACAGGTGAGGTCCCAGCTTCCTAGGCTGGACGGAAGAAACGAAGTGCGGGCCGCCTGTTGTTCCGGCCAAACCAGACACCCCAGCTCACACGACTCTCTAGCCTCGTAGCGCAGAACTTTTTACCCGTTGACGACCAAAAAAACAGGCGACAATCTTCAATTCGCTCCGTCGCCTCATCGACGCCTTTCACAAACCGACGGGATATTCGAGAGGGAATTCATTGGGCTCGATGAAGAGGGTACGGATCGACCGATGCGGCGGCCAATTGCTGCAGGCCCATGCCCATGCCCGCGGTATCGGTAGCGGTATCTCAAGACAGGCATTTCTACAAACGACTCGACGTCAAGCTTCAACAGCTGCCGCTTCTCAACCCAGCGAAGATACACCTACATTCACCAATCTCCCATCTCCCTCCCCCGAACGTGCCGTCGAGTCGGCTAAGCTTGCGGCTCTCCACTCCCGGTTATCCCTCTCCAACAAGATCCCTCTGGAAACTCTCGCCCGGGCCCTCATCGTTCCCTCAGCCGACAAGAACCCCAGCTTTAACAACGCCAACCTCGCCTTCCTCGGCAGCACATTCATCAATTATCACGTCCTTGAGTTCCTCGTCTGTAAATGGCCTCGTCTACCAATGGCCGTCCTCTACGAGGCCCTTCGTGCCTATTCTGGAAAGGAATCTCTGCATCAAGTAGCTCGCAGGTGGGGTGTTGAGGCCGCTGCTGCTCCCGGTGAGGAGGTCGATCCTGGCCTATTACAATGGGCACCCCGGGATGCGGATATGCAGTCACGCTGGGGTTCTGTCCGTCAAGAGTCTGCTTTTACCGACCGATTTAAACCCCGACGAGGAATCAGCAGTCGTGTAGTCTACGACAATGCTTTTGGTGATCCTGTGAACGTCGAAAAGATGAGCAGCGAGGAGGGCTATAAGTATTACCAACACGAGGCGTACTCTTCATTTGTCCAAGCCGTTGTTGGTGCTGTTTACACCCACTCTGGTCAAGACGCCGCTCGCGATTTCGTCAAAGCTCACGTGCTTGCTCGACAAGTCGACGTTTCTACCATGTTCGAATTCAGTCTACCTACACGAGAACTCTCTATGTTGTGCGCTCGCGAAGGGTTTGAGGCACCTGTTGCTCGTCTAGAGAGCGAGACAGGTCGGCATTCACGAACTCCTGTATTCATTGTTGGTATTTACAGTGGTTCTGAGAAACTTGGTGAAGGTGGCGGCCCTAGCCTGGACGTTGCCAGATGGAAGGCATCGATGAACGCCCTCAAAGCGTGGTACCTCTACAGTCCCGGCAGCAAGATCCGAGTACCAAGTGACATGTACGAGCCGGATGCTAAGCGCTGGACGGCCCCTCATATCGATATCGGTGAGGTCATCTAAACCAGAAATGTCGTGGTGTTGGATATATATGTACTCAGAGCGGCGTATCAGGCGTCGGCTCTTCATGTGGATAATGAGCAATTTTCGCCCCGGTTGGGCTGTGTATAAAAATTACATGGGAGCATAGGATCCTAGAGGATCGGGATGGGAAACGTCACTGTAAGATACAATGTAACACAATGACAAAACTCAACAAAATAAGAATCAGAATCAAATTTTTACATTACACTGCGTCCCCTGACGCCTGCACGGGTATACTAGATACATGGTTCTATAAGTCAAATGATTATCCTGCCAGGAATGTTGAAATCACAGGCTCAACTGAAATGATCGCCTTCGCCCAGACGGATGCCTTCGCCTCTTCTCATGCGAGATCGATAACGATCCTGACGTTGAGCCTTTTCTGCTTCTTCGCGAAGCTTCTTCTTGCGCTGATACACTGCGCGGATGGTATCTCTGATCTGCTGCTTTCCCTCGTCATAGTTTGCTCGAGCCAATGCAGTGACATTATCAATCTGTTCAGGGGTATAGATGAAGTTCCATGTGCTAAGGTAATCGGTAGTTCCGGGGGAAATACCAGGGACCTTGTCGTTGGAAATGAAAGGCAAATAGACAACAGCAATGCCAGCATTAGGCTCCATGAGTTGCCATGATGTCTCGTCTGAGATTGCTTTTGAGGGAGGGGGTGGCTCAGTACTGCGTTCTGTGTTGGTCCCAACCCAGACAGTGCAGTAGCCCAAATCGCCGGACTCTTGATCCCCAGGCTCGAATTTGGTCTTGTCATTCTCTGCCATAACTCGCTTGCCCTCCTCGTGAGCTTCTTGCCTCAGCTCATCCTGCTCTTTTTTGGCCTCGCGGAGTTTAGCCTCAGCTTCACGAGTGGATTTCGCCTGTGCCTCGTCTAGCTCTTCCACGACCTGGGATGTGGCTTCTCCAGGCTTGGGCCAGCCAATGCCGACGGGCCAACCCTTGACACCGCGTTGACGGGCGTAGCCATCGGCGACTGAGAGCCAGTTGTCGGTTTTGATGTCTGCAGAGGCATCAAAGGCAACAAGTACGTCCACATCTCTGCCTGGCCGCAGGAGGGGGTAGATCGGCAAGTTATTTGACATTCCAGCATCCATAAGTTGAATATACTCGTTGTCATAAATACTGGTCGGCGTGGTTTCCGGTAATTTTCCGTGCATTCCGTAGGCAAAGTTGGGTATTTTGGCAGGATCAATAGGATGTACTTTGACCAAGTCATCGTCTCGTGTCGAGATGAGTTCATCAATGGTCCCAAAACCCGTCAGCCCCTGGACAAGTGGCTTGATCTCTCGGTAATAATGACTGAGAGTTGCACAGAATGCGCTACCAAAGATGCCCATGAGGAGTGGCAAACGAAGTTCAGGGAGATGGAAGCCATCCTCAGGAGGAACATCAGATCCCTGGTTGAATCTGCGGCCTAGAGCCCAGGTGGGGATTCCGGCTCCGAACTCTTCACAAAAGAATTCGTAGGGTGTGATCTCATACCACTGAAACCACGCCTCCTTCTTGGCTTTCTCTTTGGCGATCTCGGCTTCGATAGGGCCTTGTTCGGCAGCCTCTGGCATGTCAGGAATCTCGTGTCTCACAGCAGTATAAATGGGCATCGGTGATTGCCCGTACTGGACATATTGGCGTTGGTTTGAGAGCTTAAAGTCGCGATCGTTGACCCCAAGGTCTCCTTTCGGCACAAGATACCGAGCTGCCAGTAAGACACCATACACGTCAACTAGACCAAAATCTGCCTTGGGATCACCCTTGAGCTTCTCGACCATGCCACTCAGGAGGTATTTATTAGTGGGCATAGAAGCAAGAGATTGGAAGGCCACGGGTGGGTAGGCGATATGGGTTGAGGCCCTTGCTTTGAGGTGCTCGAGAAGGTTACGAATGTTGCCCATATTGAACGATGTGAGACTCAAAGCTTGAAGCCAGCATGAGCCGCTCACGCCCGAGGTGTATGTGACGCAGTCAAACAACCCGTCTTCTTCTGTGGCAAGAATTGATCCAGTTCCAGCAATAAGTGCTCTAAGACCTCCACCAGAGCCGCACATGGCAATTGTCGGAACATCATCTAGATGGACATCCTCCTCCTTTAGTCCGAGATATTTAGCCAGCCCTATTCTGGCGACTCGTTTTCGTCGGGACAAAAATTCCTTCTCCTCATCGCAGAGATTTGGTGAAACCCGAACTTTGGCTGAATATCGAATCTCGGGATTGATTAGGGGGTCGTGAGCGTCTTGCCAAATCTCGTCGGCTAGAGACCCCGGGGACATGGAGAGTTCACCCTGAAGTTTCCGAATATAGCCTGGGATAAGTCTGGACCACTCAGGGAGCAGATAACTAACGACCTTGTCGGAGAAGGAAGAAAATTGAACATCGTTGAGCTTACAGAGCGCCTCGAAGCGGCGAGCAAAGTTTATCCAGGCCGACTGATCCGTATCTGATTCTCCATCCTGAGTCTTGTCTTGTTTCTCGTCCTTTAGAGAGTCCTCATGGGTTCGCTGCCTTAATTGTTTACCGGAAAGCTGTGCAAAGTCGTCAGAAGGGTAGAGCCACCAGATGAAAAGCCCGCCTGTAATTACTGCTACTGGAAACGTCGATTTTTGCTGTGCTTCTTGCTTGGCATCGTTCTTGGATGAAGATGTCCAGAGATGGCGGTGTTGACGATGCGATAATCTTCGTCGAGGAATCCGCTGGTGGGTATTGAGTCTTGTAGTGACTCTATTGAGGCTCTTGAGAGAGCCACGGTAGTGTCTCATGGTTCTGGGCGCAGTTGGGTTTTGTCGAGAATTGTATTGTCATAGTTTGACAGCGCACAGCACATGCTTTCAGTGGCTGCAAGCCCAAACTTAGTGCATTGTCGCAAGACAGATAGAGGAATATGGGTAGATCTTTGAAAGAGAGTATAGAATCGAAATGTTAGATTGAACAGCGAGATTAGGTAGACACCTCGGCAGGTATCCGAAGGGGTTGGTGCTTGGGTGCTGGGGATTTTATATGACACTACCTTACGTTGCTCAACTTGTTGAGAATAGCTCAAGATGACTGATGTCATTCCCAAGTTCCGCCCTGCAAAAGTGGGAGGGATGTGGGTCTACGAATGCAAAACTACGGTAGAGGGGTACTTGGGAGCTGAATTGAGTCTCGACCATTCCAAAGTATTTGTCTATCGCTGTCGGAGGTCACAAGTACGTCGGAGCAGGCGGACGCTCCCGCATCATGCCACGGATTAAGCAAGAGAATCGAAAGCTCCCGATTATTATATCAAGATGTTGTAACTTTTGCGGTTCCATTCGGAGGTTTTCTCTCTGTTTGGCATGTGGTATTGTTCTGCGCCACGAATCTTCAGGTCCGCTTTCAACTTGGATGGTCAAAAAGCTTGGTTCCGAGCCAAAGAGGCAAGACAAGGCCCGATCAGGTTACAGCTGACGTTCAACTCATGCAGTCGTTTTTAAAAGAGCTTAATTATTGCCAAGTTTCATTGTGGTAGGTAGGGTGACTCGATTTGGGGGAAAAGCCGTCGATACTCGATCTCTAGATCAACCGCTCTGCTCTGATACAGTTGTAGAGCTTGACAACTCAGATCGAAGAATTGCTGCATAGGCTATGTCTGGTTTGATCGACTGAGAGACTTGCTCTTAAATCGTCTAAGTTCATAATGTATTTGTCGAATTAGATGTTTGATCTCAAGTTGTCATCGTCATGGTACAAGCTAAACTCTAATAGACTTCTCCTTCATCTTGGTCATGGAAACGTAACACTCTCTTGTCTACCTTACCTACCTTACCTTACCTACCTTACCTTACCTACTTCACTAAAACAATGGAGGGAGCGGCAGGAAAGTGGGGTCATCCGCGGTGGGGGGAAATGTCCTGCGAGAGACAGTACGGATAGCGGACCTCCAACGCCAAAAAAGGCGGGCGGTGAAATCGCAAAGCTAAGGCTAGCGAGAGATGGGCCTTTCGATGGGTTTTTTTTCAAGGTGATTTTTTCCCACGCGCCGGCAGAATCAGTCAATCGCAATTTTTTTACTCTTCTTCAATTGAATCTGTTTTATACAAACAAAATCTCATCAATTGTGTAACCTCGAGTTAATTCTTTCTATCAAGGTAAGCTTCATTGAACAGGCAACAGTCACACCGATGACTCGCTTTTTTTCAACCCCGCCACCATCTTTTACGTTTTCGCGACCTTTTCTCACTTCGCTTCTAGCTTTTTTCCTCTTTATCCTACCACTCAACACTTCTTAGCCTGCGACCGTGAAACAATCACGATCGCGCATCGTTCCCAATTATTAAATAACGGTCGAAACTCACAATGAGCGAAGCTGAAGCTCCCAAGCCTGTCGAGGCTGTCCAGCCTGAGGCCGAGGTTCCTGCCACACAGCCCACGGAAGAGAAGGTTGAAGAGAAGACAGAGCAGAAGGCAGAGGAGTCCACAGAAAAGCCTGAGGAGAAGCCTGAAGAGAAGAAGGAGATTTTGAAGACCACAGCCAAGCATGATGATGCAAACCCTCGCAACAACCGCAAATTCGACCCTTCGACCCGTGAGATCACTGATGACCCTGAGGCTATCCGCAAGCAGGTATGTATAGCTTCACCCATCTCCCGTTGTCGCGCGTGCGTATCCTTACTCCCTTAGGTCGAGTTTTACTTTGGCGACTGGAACTTCCCTCAAGACAAATTCATGTGGGAGTCATGCGGCGGAAGCGAAAACAAGCCCATGAAGGTCAAGACTATCCACTCCTTCAAGCGTATGCGAACATTCCAGCCCTACAGCGCTGTCATCGCTGCGCTCAAGGACAGCAAGTTTCTTGAGCTTTCCGGTGAGGATGGGGAGGAGGTCGTCAAGCGCAAGACCCCCTACCAGCCCATGAACGCCCCAAAGTCCAAGGTCGAAGCCGCTACCGTTTACGTCAAGGGCTTTGGCGATGAGGCCCCTAACACCCAGTTCGACCTTGAGAGCTTCTTCGCTCAGTTTGGCGAGGTCAAGGGTCTTAAGCTCCGACGCACAAACGAGGGTCTTTTCAAGGGCTCCGTGTTCGTCACCTTCGCCGACGAGGATGAGGCGAACAAGTTCATCAAGATTGACCCCAAGCCTAAGTGGAAGGACCACGATCTCAAAATCATGAGCAAGCGAGCTTACTGCGACGAGAAGAACGACCTTATCCGACAAGGGAAGATTGAGCCTAACCAGAGCAATCCCCGCAAGTTTTATGAGGGTAGAGAGACAGGCAAGGGTGGACGTGGACGAGGTGGAAAGGATTCTCGTGGTCGTGACCAGGACGACTGGAAGCAGCGACGCGAGAACGACCAGAAGAACGGTTTTAAGGATCGACGAGGTGGACGCGGCGGCCGAGGAGGTCGTGGTCGAGGCCGTGGCCGTGGTGGACGCGATGGTGGACGTGACCGTAATCAGTCCAAGGATGAGGTCAAGCACAGCAGCAACGAGTAAGCCGCCCTGATCATTATACCGAGAGGTATTTGCTAACATAATACACAGCACCACCCCTCGCATCCAGTCTACCACCGACGAGTTTGCCGATAACAAGAAGCGAAGCCGCGATGAGGATGCTCCCTCCGGCGAGCCTGCTGCCAAGAAGGTCGATGTCAAGGCCGAATAAGCCAAGTTCAAGACGGAATTAAAATCGCTCTTCTGAACCGAGGAGGAAAATGGAACCAAGGAACGACCAACATCATTTAGGCTGATACCATTTATTGAACAAAAAAGGGGGGGTTTCAAAAACCATGAAGTTTTGTGAAAGGGAGACGAAGCGGAAACCGCTACAACTGTATTATGGGATCTTTTTACGGAGCAACCAGGTGCTTTGCTATCCTTTCCTATTGTCTATCACGGGTCTATAGATGGCTAGTGGCATTTGACAAAGATTACCAAACAAGTGATACTATTCGCAAGTGACCTTATTTCCATTATCGCGATTCGCGTTCGTTTCTCTGTATGCCCCCCCCCCCCCTCCTCCTCAGGGAACACCCTATTTTACCTCACGGCGACTCTATACAGAGTATTCCAGCTTCTTTTCGCCAAGGACGCCCCACAACTCTTCGAAAAGCCCCTTTTGGCCACTTGGTGCTCCTCCCCCAGCAAGACATACACGTGCCTCAAGCTAAGGGTCCCAATTGCCCGGGTTTCCA
>LTDI01000250.1:0-16066 GCA_001654545.1 Fusarium agapanthi
GGGGGGCAGCAGCAAGGGAAAAGAGACGCCCTTGTCCCAGTTGTTGAAGTGGGAAGAACAATGTAATAACGGGGGACCCATGGAGAAGTATCAGGTACATGTCAAGTCAGCGCTGGGGATAAAATGCTAGAGGGGCCTGTAAGTCTGTAAAACGCCCCGGGCCAGACGGCAATGCACATGCACCTGAACTAGCTGCTGGCTGTAGGTAGGGAGCTGAACTGGATGGACGGGATTCTGCTTCCCGTAATAAACGAAACCGTCGCTGGCTGTTCGTTCCGGATGGATTTCCCCCCAAATGCCCTGGGCTTCCATGGTGAGTATCTGCAAGTATAAGTGGATTGTTTCCTGGTGAGCATTACGAGCCCCAACTTGGGATTTCTTCAACTGACCCGTATCTCTCTCATACGTCCTGTGTCTCATAATGCACCATGATTTACGCTTAAATCTCCTCTTAATCAGCACTGGCACGAAGGAGTTCGACACCTGGCCTCGAGTGAGCTTTTGTGGAATGAATATCCGTACTTACCAAGGCGGATGGAAGGATTCGGTTTTGGAGCTATCGCTCTGGTGTCTGCTTCAAAGCTGAGCATTGTGGCTGGGTCCACGCTAAGAACGCATGTCCTATCTTTATCTCAGGCCATCTCAGGGCTCAAGTCATGGATGCTTATCAAGAGACGACTTGCATTGATTTGTGCGACCAGTTCAGATTATCATCTAAGAGATGCTGTATGTAAGAGGTGACGATTGCTTCCAATCTCTGCAGTTCTTGTCCTACCACATATTGAACTGCCAGACAGGATGAGCCTCAAGTATCCGATACTTGTGTCCTGCAGCTTTCGTAAAACAAACCCCCTCCCATTGGATGCTAATCTGCACTAGCCTTTGACGTTTAGCGCAAAACGTCATGGCTTGCGGCTTAGATTGAGCCCGGTGATGGAGCTGTCCCTTCTAAAACGGGCAACGGCCGCTGGACAACACCTACTGTACAAATCTTTCCATCATTTGATCGACGTTTTGTTAGGTTATAAGGTGTATCATGATCCGATATTTCGAATTCAGAAGTGGTCTTCACTCCTCACCAACATAACCAACTTGTTGCCCGCTGTTTCTGCCTTAAATCCGGACCAGATATGCTAACTTAGAATTCCAAATTCTCAACTCATTCAATGCAAGGAGGCAGGCGATCTTGTCAGCCACAGCCACCATTGAGCGGAACGCAACGTATATCACCCTCACTGAATCTCTCTGGGCTACTTCTCTGAATTTGATGCTTTTCGCATACAACGTGGTATGCAGCGCGCATATAAGCTGCTTACAAGATACTGCAGACTCTTAATTGGACGCCATCACTTGTTACAAGTCACGTCGAACCCGGTCTCTTCTCCCCGACAGCTGAAGTCTCGATATCTATGGGTCTGTGTTGAGCTGAGCTGTTAGTCATCACCACATCGAACCACACGTTACAGAACAGAAGGACTCCATTTCATGTCAGTTGCTTCTGCCAACGTCGACTCACTCTTCGCCTCGTGGAGTACCTACAGCGCAGATACGAGCGGGAGCTGGGTCAGCGTGGGTATTCCCGTTCCCATCTTGACCTTTGCCTAGGCCCTATTCGTTGATCATTTTCACGAGAGCCTGTTACAGTAGTGCCAAACCTAACATGTGGACGGACCAACCGAGTGGGCTATTTTCAGCAACACCCATAACAGTGGAAACCATGCGCTCCAGTCTTATTCTTCAGCTCATCTCTACCGTAACCATACGGTTTATACCGGCAGCCTCCTCTATGTATTGTCATCAAGAACTCTATGCAAAGGAATAAGCTCGTAAATCAGTAACCCTTCTACACATATACCGAGATGATCTGTTTTACTAGCTCCAGTCACACAATCCACTTACAACCCTTGTCCTTCAATTGCTGCCGATTCCTCCGTCAACGTTAAGCGATGATATACCTTCCCTCTTGGTTGCCTGGAATCTGGCTTTGAGGTCCCCATCAACCTCCACTTCGCTTCAAATTCCCCCATCGATCGATATACCCAACATCTTCTAGCAAATTCCAAGCCAGACGCATCATTACCATGTCAATATCTCATGTTTTATCTCGCTCGCCATCTTGATGATTTGCCAGCTCATCATTGGGTCATCATAGGGTTCCCATCAATGATCTAGACTCCTGAACCCTCACCCTTCAACTACACCCTCTCGCCAGTAGCACAGTCTCAGTCGCCCACCCAAAAATCAACCAGCCACCATTTAGAGCATGAAATATCCTGCTCCCCGTTGATGACATTTCGTATCTCATTTTTCCTGATAGTGATGCGAGGTGGAGGAGGTCACGCGGCTGGCCAACTGGCACATGCAGATCTACGTAGCCTGTCTCGCAACTGCTTGGCTCCATCACCAGACATGTACCAACTTTGATGCCTCACTTACTGGCTTACCCTGTGGCCTCGTTGTATTGTAGGACTTGCTGGTTTCACGATTAATAAGCTACAACATGACTTGAAACGACCAAACACTTTGGCCGCTATGACCGCCTTCCGAGCTGCTGTTTCTTGGTCGTCAATTTATTTACTCATTCAGTCGTACAAAGCAATCTCTGTAAGCAAGCGCTCTTCTCTTTCCCCAAGTTCCCTCTAATTAACGGTATACGAATGAATGAACACCATGATTGCTTCCTCCCATAGACATTATTGCGCCCGCGACCCAAACAAAACGGTTTACGCCTTCGATTTGCCCTTCACTTCAGATCGAAGTGTGAACTCCACCGTGATAGATGGGTTTCCTTTCAGCCACGACTCCGTAACTTGTCTCAATCGCCTGTCAACCTCTTCAACCTCATCCATGTTCCTGAATTGTAGGGCTAGGCCTAGTTTTGTAGCTCGACCAGAGTTCATGAACTCAAGAGTAGCAGCTTGTAGCTCGCAAATTTGAACTTCGATCTTGACCGAGAGGTTCAGCGTGGAATCGGTTTGTGATATTGTTTCAAGTGGAAGTTTTGTCGACGCAATGCGTTTCAATCCCCCTCCGTTTGCACGAATACGCTGTCGCTTCATGAGAAGACGTCTAGAATCCAACCCTGCGCTTTCTGAAGTCGAAACGCTTGAACAGCGTCGCTGTCGCTTGAATGATCTCGAGTCGACTCCCTCTTTGTGTTGATCATGAATATGATCTAGCGGTGCTGGGCTGTATCCACCAGCAGCTTCTTCGTCCGACCATGTGGCTTGTGGTGGTGGTGTTCTCTGAAGTAATACCTGTAGAGAGTGCGACCACGGCTTGTTACTTTGGGGCTGACATCGTTCAGAATCCTTCGTGCCTTCGCGAGGGGCCTGATGATTGTGTGGTACTTGATCGGACAACCAAGATTGCGCATAGGCCTGAGAGGAGAATTCTCCAGGGCTAGAAGGATGCTAGCCTTCCTGGTCCTCAGAGTTCGCATGACTGTTGTGCAACATTTCCTTAAGATGTGCGTCCGAGTCGTCACGACTGTTGCTCATCGGTGGATTTCTGCGGTCAAGTAGTCCATTGCCATACCAAACTTGGTCCGACCGACGTCTGCCTTGGGATGCTGTGGGACCACTTCCAAGGAGCAAGCGGCTTTGTCTCAACTCGTCGCCGCTTCGTCTGTCGACTGACGGTATCAGACTACCCCGAGAAGACCTCTGGGCTCTGGCCAAGATATTGTTGGTGGATTGTCGACGAGAATCACGACCAGTTGAGTTATCGGCACCAGTAGGGTCTGATGATGGCGGTGTTTGTAGATTTGCCGGCAGTGTTAATTGCAAGTCTGGCATTGAATTGCGGATTGACTGCTGCCCCAAGAGAGGCCTGAAAGGCTGGCTTAAGAAAGAAGGAGCCTCACGACGTGGAGATGTCTGAGGAGATGGAACGGCATTTGGCCCAGCAAATGGAAGGTCGGATGTGGACTCATCATCACTTTCGTCTTCGTAGTCGTCTTCCTCATATTCACGAAATAGATTGAGGAGTGATTCTGACAGTTCTTTCAGCGGAAGGCGTCGATGATGAGAGGCACTCGTCAAATAGCTCCTTGTATGAGGAATTTCGGGCGTGGCAGTCTCATCTGTGGCAATTTGGATCGGCTCATCTCTTGACGGGCGAAAATAGTCATCAATGTTGCCGAAACGACGGTTTGAAGCCAATACTCGACGTCGAGGGTTAGATTGCAATTCATCGACAGGAGGAGTGGCAGCCCGTCGAGGTGTAACATGCACAGGAACTAGTTCTTCTGTGCCGTCCACGTCGGTCGAAGCGGTTTCCCTTCGTGAAAGATTTACTGTTAATCGTGTCCTCATCATCTCCCGAACTGCTGGGGCTTTCTTAGGACCCCTCGTCCCGTCCAGGTTTCCAGATCGTGAGGTTTTCTTTGGCGAATCGGGAGAACCCCTTCCGCCACTTCCAGATACGTCAGTACCACAAAGAACTCTCTCAGACTCATCGTTCAAAGAACCGACAAGTTCTTGGTCGGTCAACAAGAGTTCTTTTTCCATGCCATCAAGACGTACTCCGTCTCTTAGCCTTGTCTCAACCGTCTTCGAAGCCCATGGCAGAGGTGATGGGCTATTCTCAGACGCTACCAGCTTGTGTTGAAGTTCTTTGTCACCCAAAACTTTCTTGGTGTAAACAGAATCACAGAGAGTCTGGAAGCAACTAAGGACGGCTGGTTCATCCACGAAAAGAAGTTCATCTTTCGAGGGCGTCACATTGGGGTCATACGATCCAGGTGAACACTGAATGCTAAGTTGCATAAATGCGTTGGATGGCGCTCGCAATTTGTCGGATGAGTTTAGAACTGCGGAAATACTCGATCTGAAAATAGAAACTAGCTTCTTTCCCGTGCTTCTGGACGATGAAACAGGTCGTGAGTCGACCGAGATGAAAGCTCCCTTCCCCTTGATGATATTGGCATCGGAGTCAGGCTTGGGTAAGGAGGCTACAATTGTCAATTTTTTGGACTGTACTTCGGTTGAAGTTATTCCAGCGTGAGAGTCTGATGACACCGCCTCGAGCTGGGCTGTAAGAGTGTGACCACACACTTGTGTGATTGCCTCTCGCGTGCTTGGTGCTGAGCATGGTGTGTAAACCCACGGCTGAATTGAGCTACCGGGCACTTTGAATGAGAGTCTGATGTGTGGAAGTGCGATCGCATAACCCTCTAGGAGTCGTCTGATATCTGCCAGGGTCTTTCGGCTCACTTTGATAGCATTTTGTTTCCGAACAGGAAGGTTTTGAAACAAATTCAAAGCTTGGACAGTTGTTCCGACAGGAGCGGAAACAGGTTGTTGTCTGCTAATCCCGCCTGATTTTGTGTTTAAGAGAAGCAGTGATGCAATGGGATCCTGGGCTGTTCGAGTTGTGATTTTGATCGTAGCCAGATAGTTGGCACTAGCAAGAGCCTCGCCACGAAAACCAAGTGTCTCGCCGCCTTTCAAATGAAGTTCGTCGAAGCTTCGGAGCTTGCTCGTATGAGACCGACGCCCCAATGACTTGAAGTCATCCACCTGTATCCCACAACCATTGTCTCGGACTTGAACTTTGTCGACAGTGTTGGGAGCAACTGTGATTTCGATTGATGTAGCACCCGCGTCAATACTATTATCAACAAGCTCCTTGACCATGGAGAGAGGGTCAGGAAGCGAAGATGAGGACCGTAGGAGGTGTGCTGAAGATGGCGGCAACGCAGATATTGACATTGTGATAGTGAGATGGCTTGGAGATGGAATTGAGATATGAATTTCCCAGGTAGTTTATGCTGCATTAAGACACAGCATCTGGTTGCCCGAGAGACTAACACGGATCATGTGGATAATGCTGGTGGAGTTGTATAAGAAGGGGAATTAAAGCAGGGGGTGTTGAAGAAGAGGAAGATGAAAGGGAAGAAAAACAATTGAGACGAGTGGTGATTCTCGTCTGCCTTCCATACAATTCAAAAACATAGAGAGATTCTTTGAAGAAGGAGGTGATTCAGCCTCTTACCTTAGTTCCCCTTAGTCCTTCCTTCCGACTAACACATCACACACAAGATGCACACCAGCTGCCGCCAAGAGGTTAGATGGAAAGGTCCGATCAAGGTACGTACCTCCAGTCCCTGCATTCCATCTTAGTGCCTCCAGGGCACCATTCTGTCCCTGTTCCCCTGTGACGTGACCTTCCAGCCCCGCTGTGAGTAGCCCCGCGTTGTCTCTGGCGGATGGCGGATAGAAACCATTGCTAAGCTTCGGTTCCTTTCATGAACCTAAACCATCCTCCGACCTCGTCTTTTAGTTACCTACCCATCTCAGTAGATTGCGACAGCTTCATCCCAACTGCCGACATACAGAAATTCTCTATCGCAGCATCCAACTTGATCTCAATCTCAAATTCCGACAATGTCTCTCAAGGGTCCCTCTCCGCAACACCACGATGGCTCTGGCCTGCGCATCGGCATTGTCCACGCTCGTTGGAACTCAACCATCATCGACCCTCTTGTGACCGGCGCCAAGGAGAAGCTCCTCGCAGCTGGGGTTAAGGAGTCCAATGTTGTCATCCAATCTTGCCCTGGCTCCTGGGAGCTCCCCATTGCCGTCCAGCGGTAACCTCCCCATTCATTTGTACCCGTCGATGCCGAGTCGCTGACGTATTACCATTTTCTAGCCTGTTCTCCGCTTCTCAGATTCAGGGCACCTCAACTGGCGGTCCTTCGGCAACCGATCTTCTGGCTTCATCCACTACCGATCTCACCTCTCTTCCCGCCTCCTCAGGCGCCTTTGATGCCATCATCGCTGTCGGCGTTCTAATTAAGGGAGAGACCATGCACTTTGAGTACATTGCCGAGTCAACTTGCCAGGGCCTTATGCGTGTGCAGCTCGACACTGGCGTTCCCGTCATTCTTGGTGTCCTGACCGTTCTGACAGAGGACCAAGCGAAGGCTCGTGCCGGTGTCGACGGTAAGGGTCACAACCATGGAGAGGATTGGGGTCTGGCGGCTGTCGAGATGGGTGTCAAGAGAAAGGAGTGGGCCAACGGCACCATTGATGGTTAGAACAGCAACGTGCATGACAAATGATAAAAATATCGCATTTTGGACAAGGCGTGGATAACCTTTGCACCCGTCAACGGATCGATGAAAGCATGACTCGGGCCACAGATGAATACCATTTCGAAAATGACCTCCCAATTAGTCAATTACCGCATAAAGATGTATCTATCATGCGCCAGTCTCAGTCCTAATGAGCCGGTGCTTATCATATCTTTCCCCACGACGCCCGGGTGAAAAGCACTTCTAGAATATACAATTGTATGTGGCTCTCCACTCGGCGGTTGAGTATTTCAACCCATGGATGTCCAGATGCAAAAATAGAGCATATAAACCAATCTCACCTCCGTCTCTTTTGTGATAATTCCACACTCACTAATCCTTCGAATTATATCATGGTTCCAAAATCGCTTCCCAGTCCCTTCTTTGACTTCCACATGCTACGCTTCTTGTCTCGCTTGGCCTTCATCGCCTCCCACCCTTCCTCGTCGTCATCATCTGAACCGTCGCCTGTGGCGCTTACCACGTTAATAGTAGACTTGCCCTTGGGGTCATCCCAGCGACCCAGCGCTCCAGACATAGTGTTGGTTCGTCGGTGGGGATCGGGGGCTGCAGCAGCCGGCATTTGAGATACTGGGCGATATCGGCCGGGAAGACCAATGTTGCTTCGCTCGGATGGTGCAATTGACGGGGTGTATCCCATAGGGGGCATGCCGTGAATCGAACCAGCGTACCCGCCAGGTGGTGGCAGGAAGGGGGCGCCTGAAGGTGGCGCCACCATGCTCATGGTACGCATTCCGGCGTCCATACGGCGGGGAGGCTCTAAAGCTGGCTCAAGCATCATTGAGTGGCGAGAAGAGAGGTCATTCATAGATTGAGTGGCAGAGAGTCCACCATAAGGCTGCATCGGTGGCATCATCCCGGGTTGCTGCTGCTGCTGGTTGTTGGTAGCCATCATTTGCATAAACTGCATCTGCATCTGCATGAACTGTGACATCTGCTGGGTCATTTGAAGCTGTGCCTGGTCTCCCACAGTGAGCTGTGGTGGCGCCATGGGCATAGGCATCTGTTGTTGAGACATGCCCATGCCTGGCATATTGTATATGCCACCCATGCCGTTCATGACACCTTGGGGCATGTTGTCGAAAGGAGGTCCTTGAGGCCCGTTCATGCCGGGGACGAACTTCTGGCCATTTGCGTTAGGACCGCCGCGGCGCATAGCTCTTGAGCGTTCCTCACTGGCGATGACGCCAACCAACCCTCCAGGAGGCAAGGATTGCTGAGACTCTGAGGCAGGAAGACCGCCGCTGAAAGTGAGCGACTCCCGCATAGCAGGCTTTGCGATACCTGCACCAACAAAAGGGTCCTGAGGAAGACCGCGGGCGAATGCAGGCAGCATCGAATGGCGCTGGTTTTGACTGCTGCTCTCGCCCATCGCCGAGCCGGGTCTTGGGGGCGCCAGCTGGGTTGATGCTCGCAGGTTGGGGTTGGAGCCCATGGTGCTGAGTCGGGCGGGTGGTCGGTTCTTGCTGGGGAAGCCGTGAGCCTGCAGAATGGCCAAAGGAACCTCCTCGTCGTCATCCTCGTCAGAAGCACCTGCCGGGGGTCCGGGAGATGGTGTCTTCATGAGGTGAAGTTGGGGTGCACTCATCGAGCTGGCCAGCCCGGGCCTTTCATGTGATTGCATATCAGGCTGCTCTCCAGTGACTTTCATCATCTGCTGTCGATAGACTGCCATATGAGCCTCCTGCTTTCTCCTCTGCTTTGCTTGCTGCTTGGACTTCTCGATCTCGTCCTCATCATCATCATAATTGATTTCATCGTCATCGTCATCGTTGGGGGCTGACTGCATTACTCCGTCGCTCGAATCGTGACGCTCCTTGTCTTTTCGGTATCGTTCGAACTGGGCCGGAGTCATGACCTTGTTGTTTCGTGGTGGGCTAGGGGCTCGAGAGTTGAAACGGTTGGTGATGCGCGAAGAATGAGCGGAAGTCCCTTCGAACAAATTGTCGTCTCCTCTGTTGAAGCTGTTGTTGATAGGCTTCCTTTCGAACGATGAGAAGGAATCTTCGTTCCGTCGATAACGGCCGGAAGGGGGGTTGGAGCTACTGGACTCGGAAAGCAACCTTCCGACTGCGATGGAATCCTGCAGTAACTTTGCGTCTTCATCCTCAATGATATCGGACGGCCGGTTTGAGGTCTTGAAGGAACTCTGGTGGCGGGGAACAGGGGGCGGCACATCATCGAGCTCAGGTGTCCCAGGCTGAGATCCGAGAAGATTGTCGTCTTCGTTGCGGCTGTGCCACGACTCAGGGCCAGGCTCAACCTTGGTGATCTTGTTGATACTCAGAGGGGGCGGCTGGATGGGTCGGTTGCTGGTAAGTGAGCGAGGAGCTGCGGACCCGTCAGCCCTCATGGTGGCGACGCTTGCTCTCTTGTCGAAGGACGAGAACATGGAGCCGAAATCACCTCCCATATCCATGCCCCCATTCTCCATCTCTAACTTTGGCGGTGTAGCAGTGCTGGTTGTAGATTCGGTCAAGCCTCTAGATCTTCCACCAAAAACATCCTGTTGAATAGCTGGAACGGGAGGGATATCGTTATTGTCAATCTTTGGGGAAGACGCGCTGTGTTTTTTCTGGACCCCAAAAGAAAATGTTCGACCCGCTCGGTTCAGAAATCCGGACCCACTGGATTTTACTCCAGGTCGAGGAGCGATCTCGTGCAAGTTCTTCTTCTGTGAATGGGAATGTTTGGAATCGTCCTGACCCTCGAGATTCGTAGAAGACGGAGCGGTCGAGGCATTGCTGTGCCTTGATGAGGTATCAGTTGATGTGGCTTTGGTTGTATTAGAGGCCCCACTTCCCCTGGAAAGGAGTCAGCGCCATGGTGCATGACTTAGGTTGTGTTATTTTTATCTTTCCAGAACCAACGGCAGTCGTGCAACATTCCTTGGCGAGTCACACAGGCAGAGGAGGGAGGAGGTGGGGGATGGAAGGGAAAACTCACCTGTTGCCACTCTTGAGGTCGGCAAACATGTTATCTTCAGTGTCAAGTTCCAGGTGACTAGGTTTAGGAATGTGATGACCAGAGTTCCTGGCCATTCTGGCGCCTCCGTCAAATGATTTGCCGAGCGCAGGGTCGGTACGCTCAATAACTCGGAATGACGATTGCTCTGGTGTTACTGAAGCATGCTGAAAATCCTCCGAGGTTGCGGTTGACTTCCGCCTGTTAAACGCAACACCGAATCTAGGCATGTAGAAGGTATAATAATGGAATATCGGTTTGGGATTAGATACAACCCATAAAAGAGGCTCGAAACGGTCCGAGCTGAGCTGAAGTTATTGGTACTGTTTTAGTGATCGATATACGGCGGCGTTTTGGGCCTGATAATATGAGATCGAAACGAAGATGTGGAACAAAGACTGCAGATCGTGCGTTGATGCGGCGTGTGATAACGATAGCGAGGGTATTCGAACCGAACCGTGTCAAGCAAGCAAGATGCGTATGATGGATGCGGAAAACTGCATTATTGAGGGATCCCCAGTCAGCTGGTGTTGGTGACAAATGATGCACCGACAGTTGTCTCAATTGTTGAAGACACAGCACGTAAAAGAATTGAGCGGGAAAGATAGCAGCAGAGCAGCAGCGATAAGCAGTGCAAACACAGTCGTGCGTAAATATACAGGATCGGGGACAAAAGGCTTTGTCGGAATGAAGAGAGTCGAGACAAGTTCCAGAGAAGAAACATATAATGCGGGTGGTTGGAGGCATGTGTCATTGATCCAAGGAGACTCACATTATGATCTCCAGAAACGAAAGACGGTTTGTATTAGGAGTAAAAAGTGGCTGGTTAAAGCCGGAACAAGACGGTCGGGCAAAGGCGAGAGCGAGAGTGAAAGTATGTAATGTATGTATAGAAAGTAAGACGATAGAGGCTCAGTCTTAGTCGTCTCGTATCAACTCAGAGTCTCTCTTTTCGATGGGCAGAGACAGACTGATTGAATAAGACTTGACAGGCGGCTAACGTCAACGACAGAAACGCAACGGTAAAGAAAGTTAGGAAGCGGAGATGATTAGGGGGGGAGAAGCGAGTGGTGGTGAGGTTTGAAGGAGAGAAAGATGGCGAACGAGCAGAAGCGAGTCCAGTCTAGACCTGACCTGACCAATTCAGTGGTGGCCCGACAGGCTACATAGATAGATACATGCTACAGTACAAACAGCGCCAGTCAGTACAGTTCATGGATCCAATTCAATCCAATCGACATGGATATTTAGGGCCATGAATAAGTGAACGGCCAAGCACAGACAGACCTCGAAGGGCACCTAGACGGGGGTCGGGGGTTGCACAGTGCAAATGTTGGAAGAGTGTGTGCGCTCTATTAAACCCCCGTGGACAGCGCACGGCCTCCGTCTCGATAGAGAGAAGAGTCGCATTCGCAGAGCCAGTGAGCGAATGTGGAATGAGTTGGTTTTGCGATGTGATGCTATTTGATTCGATTCGATTTCATATAACGTTGCAATCCCTATAGAGGAGTATGGACAAAAGAGTGGTGTTTATTAGAATAACCGAGGTGAATACGTCAAGAGTAACGACACATAACAGGCCTATAATAGGTAGCTGTTGTGGCTATAACAAACATTCGATCAACTCAAGTCAAATCCGGTAACTCTCATCAAGTGAAATTCTGTGGAATCGGAGTCTACGGAGTGCATACATACGTATCAGCTCAATTGCATCAGAATATTAAGCAGATGGCTCAAGTTAATGGTCCCCGTAGACTCATCGTCACAGCCCGTTCATCTAGTCCGTCCTAGCCCGTATCCTTTCCCGACTACCACCTCGCTAGCGTCGTTGCTCCTTGAGAACAGGCAACCCTTGTCTTGGAGGGACGGCCACCGCTGAACCAGAGTGAGAGCCAGAGCCGCGGCCATGGCTTCGCCAATAGCATCCAGAACTTCGGAGGAGCATGTGGTATTGTACAGGTTCAGCTGGCCCTAGACCAGGCCTACACGACAACTGATGCTACGAATGCAAATGCAGGCAGATCAAAACATGACATGGCTTGACGTATGTCCAATGGAACACGATTGTCTCAAGACATCAGAAACAATATCTCGAAGCCTTATTTCTTGGAGTGGCGATACTGAGGCTTGCTCATCTAAAAGGAGGCGTGGGCCATGCCTGGACGGGCAAAGCCGCAAAGGGGCTCAATAGTTCCGATAATTCAGCTACGGCACCTCCTCAAAGCCGCAAGGTGCAGAAACATTAATGATAAAATGCTGCACTTAAGCCGGACATATCAAGAAGCCGGTACGCTAGTTGCAGGGGGAAATTGCGTGGCATTTAAGACACAACCAGCAACGTCAATAGCGCTGTTGCTTGCATTTAGACCATGATCATGGCCATTCCTGGAAATCCCTTCAGCCTTGGGGTTGTGCGGCAGATGGGAGCTATGTGGATAAGCCAGCATGAATATTTTCTTCGTGAGACAGTCTAAAAGCCCGGCCGACGCTGGGTGAGCTGGGCGTATGATGAGCCAATGGGTTATGGTACCGGGCTTCAACGTTTCACGAATCCATTGTTTTTCTGACGCGACTTCTTCTCGATCATGGAGACTTCCGTCGACTTTCCATGTAATAGTCTACATGGCACGATATCCGTAGCCCAATTCTATATCCCAGATTTATCCTGAGTAAAATATGGAGAAGAAAACAAGAAAGTTTCCTGGGATAAGCCAACAAGGGGACTTCCCATCATCTACTAGTTGCTTGAATACTCTTGGCCAAGAGTTGGTCATTTTTGCCATTGATGATTGTTGTAGGAAATGATTGGCAACTATAGTAGGATGCTCAATATCAGAGTGTAGTCCTGCATTTCAACATTGATCGTGAATAGACATACAGATATATAACTCGTCACTCAGATGTAGTTGATCGATCTGTGCTAATGACCCCTTGGCGTTTTGTCTCTTCTTTTTCTCTTCTTTACAAACAAGGCATTGCTGTGATCTCTATTCAATACGCGCACAATACATCCATTGTCTAGACTTTGAAGAGAAATACTGGAGTTCTTGTGGAGATAAGGGTTCAATGCTTGATTCTGCTTGGCGCTTATTGACTCACAGCTCTGTCATTGACTGAGAGTCGACATTCGTGTGTTCTATGGCATTCGAGCGTCAGTTATAATACGGATAGTACCTACAAGACAGTAACAGCCCGGGGCCTTCGGATATTGGATCTCAAAGAGTCAATTATTGGCCCTTTCCATTCCATTCCCTTCTCAAGACCCCTGGCGCTTTGGGCTCTGGCTTGCAGAGTTACGGGCTTGGGGTTGCGGGCACAGGGGGGCCGTTCTCCACCACGATCCACGACAGCCGAGCAGGCATCCACTGAAGGCCCCAAATCAGCGAGACGCGAGCAGAGAATTCCACATGATATGAGCTTGTCGCTACCTGTATTCATGGATGAGAGGATCTTTTACCCCTCCACTTTAACCTTGACCATGACCATGCTCTTTGCTTTCGTGATGTGATTTCCATTCCCATTTTTTTTATCTTTTCCAAACATGCCCTTGTTCCGCGCTGACGTCGTTGATCTACAGGAGGAGCCGAGTCGACGATCTCACGAACAAGAACTCGGGCTTCACGACGTCTTTTCACTTGCAGGACCAGGGCAAAACTTGGAAAGGAGCCAAGATCAAGGCATTGAGAAGATAACTCATTCAATTATTGTGAATGTCGCCTCTCGCACTGTGCATGTATGCAACCTAATCGGGTACTGGGAAACTCATCGACACAGAAGCTCAAACCTGATCGGGTCAAGTTCAGGTACGCGGCTCGTCAGTTGAAAATCATCACTCTTTCGAAAAAAAAATCAGAGCGAGTGGGAGGGTCCTCCTTTTTCCTTCCTAGCCCCTGTCCACCGAGTGGATCGGGATGGTCTTTTTTAGATCAAAGCTTGGCCAATGCTTCTTATTAGGGGCCCAACCGTGGAGAGACAGGATGTGTGAGGTTCGTATGGATTTCAGGACCCAAGACTGGCTGTACCACGAGGAGATTAATGGATACTCTGAGTGTTTTGAAGTTATTTCCATCTCGTGTTCTTGGACGAGTCACTAAGGATGACCATCGATGCCCAAGGCCTCGGAATCCAAACGGCTTCGCTGCTATCGAGGAACCACAATGCAATATGCTCCTCGGTTTACACAGCAGCTCGTGTACTGTACGAGTGAATATCTGCTGTGTATCGTGCCACGCCGACTTTGCTCTCCCGTTATTCCACGGAGTACGGACAGGGCTAGGCCGGACGGAAACCCTCGAGCCTTAAGGCTAATAAGAAACCAGGCAGAGCACGGCAAAGCAAGGGAGGCAATATTGACGATGTAGATGGATGAATCATGGCTGAGCTCAAGATGCATTTGTTGCTGACAGCTATTTACAGCTAAACTTTCCGCAAACGTTTGCAGAGTGTCCATCCAATGCTAATTCTCGAATTATTTCTGGCTCAGGAGCCACAGTTTTAGCAGAAGGCTGGGGCTCCCTCGTCGCGGCTCCATCGTCTCACGCCACCAGTTGCTGAGATGATCGCCTTGAGCGTTAGGACGTGGTTGATCACACAGTTGTTGGGTTACAGTTACTATTATTGCAGGCACACAAAAATCGAGGTCCATCACCCGATCCAACATCAACTCAAAGCTTGTTCTTGGCCGGTTTGTCACAGCCCCTCTCTTTTTTTCTTCGAGTTTCCCTGTATTACTTCGTGTAGATGTTGAGATTCTCCACAGAACTGGGGGCTGTGATTGCGATTTGCGATTCTCGTGTGTTGTTGTCGTCGTCTTCAAGAAGTGCGTTGGTCGGAGTTTGTTCAAGACCAATAGGCTGTCACGTCAGCAAACAATCTCACAAATTGCAATTATCAACCGTGCAGCCCTTGTCTCGCTCTTCCCCCCCATCCGTCATCTATTGGCTTGCTGGCCCAGGTAAGGGTAATAGTATGGGACCAGAATCTGAATATTTTCGTCATCAATGCTAATCTTTATCTTGTTCAAAGTTCTACTCGGACAGAGACAAAGATCATGGCCTTGCAGGACTGGGACCAAAATAAGGCACATGAGAAGAATATGCATAGATAGCAAGGCTCCACACCCAATTCTTTGTTGAGAAGGTCACTCTATTTACCAGTTCCTTCAGCTGCGTTCTCCGTGGTTGAGACCATTCTTCCGGTTAGCTCTGATGACGGGTTCGTACAACATAGACAATGCCGATGCACGTCAAGAGACATGAATTGCGCGTCCTGTGCGGATCAACACGATCACTCCCCGATACGCTAAGTTAGCTCGTTGGTCGCATGCCGCACGGTGCAGAGACATTCAGAGACAATAAACATCATCAGTAACATGACATGGCGGTTGAAGATTGAAAATCTTCCGACTCATATCGCAATGACTCTATCCCCAAAATCTATTGCAATCTGCATTCTACAGTACATCTGTTGAAACACAAAGGGATAGTGGACCTCAAGTTGAAAAGTGCCGATCGACAATCCTGAGGCACGCTTCCTGATGCGTTACATGCTTCAGGTGAGGTGAGTTCCATGGAGGGAAAGGCATGTGAAGACAGATAATAAGCCACAGGGCAAACCCAGCCACCAATAGTCATTGTGAATATTCATATTTACGACCTATATTTCGATGGGCAACGATATATTCCATAATATCTTGGTCCAGATGTTGCCCACTCACTTGCTGTATGGTCTGGTTTCAACCTTCCTGCGTTGTTCATGGCCACGCAATACTTGGATAACTCCTCTTTTCCTGCAAGTCCATGGTGACTTGATATATCACTGTCTTGGCGGCTGCAGCGCTTACATACACATGCAGTTCTCCAATGTAAATAAGTCGGCAACGTTCTGAACAAGTCTCTGCTATCTGCTCCATACCTTAATGTAAGTGACCTACTCACCACGCAGATCCGGTCTCCATACACCTTTTCTTACCAAAAACCACAATTTTTAGTAAATTTTAAAGAT
>LTDI01000251.1:0-58083 GCA_001654545.1 Fusarium agapanthi
TTCTATTTAGTGCTAAGTAAATGTTTATATACTAGGGGTAATTAGGAGGATTACTAGGAGCATTAGATTATGGTAAACCTGGATTATAGTAGCTCCTGGAGCGTTATGATTCTATATGTAAGTGATCTAGCCTTAATTGGTCTGTAATTGCTAAGGGTCTGATGCCTTGTGTAAGGTTTTTATGCAGTATACATAATATATCCGCGGGGGTCGTAATAGAAAGGCTATAATACTAATATAATATATTTAAAACATTATAGTTTATAATAAAAAAGATTATATAAGTTACTTTAATTATAAATTTATATTTCCTTAAAGACTTAGCTTAGTATATATTAATTTATACCCTAGGGTTAAAAACTATAAGTTACCTTTTCTAAGTAAAATAACTACTAATTATTTAGGATGCTAAAGAATAAGGTGTAATAGTTACTAATTAACTACATGGAACAACGTGAAGTGACAGCAAATAAGCAATACTCGTTTATAGAATCCTTGCCAGATACAAATGCCATAAGGACGCCATGCCTTGGTAAGTATACGGAACCAGAATGTTGCGGTGTTAAGCTCTAGAGCTAGCTGTCGCCTCTGATCACTTGATGTATGCATGGCATGACCAATCGAATCGGTCTTTCTAGGTTTGTGATATATCGTCAGCGGCGATATCGTCGCCGAGACCTTGATCTTATCCGATCAACACAAGCTAATTCAATCGTGTTGTGGAAGGTGAGGTAATTGCGGTGTCAGATCTTATATTGATTAAACGTTGTATTGGGTCCAGCCCTGCTCCCAGTAATATAATGTCCCAGACTTGCATCTTACTCATACGTCCCACACCTTAGTTTCACTTAAATGTACAGTCTGCTACTTGTTGGGCTTCGCACCCAAGTCGACATTTTGTTTTGCAACCATCGCCTGACCCCGAGGTACCAAGCTTTGAGCTGGAGCGCTACCGAACAACATTGCGGGGATAGAAGTATGAGACTCTCTTGCTTCTTGGGTAGTCTTGAGTGCGACAGCTACCAATTGTTATACGATTGTCTTGATATTTCGTGAAGAAGACTTACCAGCTACTGTTGCTGCGACTAATACAACTGGGAGGGCTTTGTGGATGCGCGCCATACGGGATACAGCTGGGGCTGGTTGGGAGGGGAAGTCAAAGCGAGGAAGAGCTCCGCCGAATGAGTTGGTTGTCATGATGCAGGTTTTTGATAAAATTGAAGTATAAGTGTATAAGAAAGCTGTAGTACCGTGATATGAGATGAGATGAGATGCTTGTCTTTGTTGAGATGAGCGTTGAGTGATGATGATGGTCTGAACAATCTGAATTGGATATTGTCTTATATCAATTCCCTCCATCCCTATTCTCAACCGTCTCAATATCTTGCTATGTCTCCGGTGAGCTCCGTATAGCAGATTCATCAGGTCAGCCCATCGACCCCAGTCTCAAGGCTGGTCAGATTCGTATCACGCTGGGGCGCAAGTGGCGTGGATTGTGGAGCACATGGGCTGCTTTCTTCATGCCTTCGGTGTCGAGCATCTGCTGATTCAACTTGGCTTCTACAGCGCTGCCAATAATTGCAAAGGTACAGAGATTCAATTGAGATCGTCTCGGATTTCTGCTTGCTCGTGCCATGCTGAGGCTTTGTTTGTATCTGCCGCATCTCGGGATGTTTCAACGCGTCAAAGCGCCCGAGATCTCGTCTCAAGGCGCTTCGTTGACGTCCATTGTTCTGCTACAAAAGCTGCTTGACTTGACTTGGTATTGGTCTCTGGATGTAAATTCTGTAACCTCTAAGAGATTGAAGATCTCTGAAGAAATTGAGGTTGCTGAGTGCCGCGAGAATATTCCGGAGTCATCAGATGATTCGGTTCCGATGTTTCGCGGTGGTCATCTTGAGTCAGCATTGGACTAAAGTAAGACATCGGCACTAACAGTCTGCCACTAAGTTTTCGCTTGGGTTAGTTAGTTCAGCAGTACAGCGACATACTCCATCCCCACTGGGGAAATCTCGCTGTTGGAATCCCCAGAAATAGCTCTCCGCAAGGGATGCGGAACTTTAATGAGATTACAACTGGCATCAACCCTTGTAGGTCATCCATCATCTTTCGAGTCTTGGACATTTGATCACAGCCAATTGAAGTGGTACGATTACCAAACTTTCATTATCAATGCAGGCGGGATGACGGGTAGCCGGACGCAAGAACTCACCGAGTTTCTCAAGTTCTTGTCATGACATCGCCTCGTGCCATGTCTTGCTGATACGATTTGCGGATCACAACACCAATTTAAGCTATTAACTGTCTCAAATAATTCCGAGGCACTTGATGTGACGTTGGCTTGCACGGAATGCTTCACTCACCGACTCACCGAGGAGATATCATCTATGGAGTAGTGGCACAGAACATTCGATGATTGTTCCAAACTAAATGATGACTTGCATAGAGATCCATTGCGAGGTTATCATTATCATATGCCTCCGCATGGCGAATTTGTCTCTCTGGTGAACACCGCGTGTGAGAAATTGCTCCATGTGGCGTGATGCTACATAGTAGTTTCTTACAGCTAAACCTTACTCAACTCTTACCCCCGTCATAAGTTTTCAAGCATTGACTTACTCCTGGGGTAACTCCGTCTTGCGCTGATCGAAGGTCGAATTAATAGAGACTGTCCCTGAACTGTCAATTTTGTTTTATTAACACTCACACCAAGGGCCAAGCCTGAAACTGTACCGTGAAGGGCAAAAGAGCATCCACCAAGTCTCTAGAAAGCCTTTAAAAATAATGCATTCTCTGCTTTCAATCTGATTTCTAATTGTGGCACTAATTTACATTATTGCAAATACCACCATCTCTCGCTGTGTTCCGGACCAAATCCAGACTGTCTTTAACTAGAACGTTTAATCGTGAGGAATCTGCAGCAGGGTGCACAGCGCCGCCATCGGAAGTTTACCGTCTGTATGCATGAGAGCTCACAGGGTCTAAACAGCTCAGGTTATGACACAGGGCTGCTGGACATGCCGATTACGTAAAGTTAAGGTACGAAACCACCTATTAACCGTACCAATTCAACGGCCCGCGCGATTTGACTTATTCAGTGTGATGAGAAACGTCCGTGGTGTCTTAATTGTCGACGTATGGGCCTCCAATGCTCTGGCTATAAATACAAGCTGGTATGTATAGAAAAAGATAAAAAAGACTCCATTTAAACAGATGGGCGGCTTATCTTGCAGCAGTATGTAATGCAATGTCGTGAGGTTATCTTAGGTTATTTAATCCGCTCAGTAAATACAATGAACTGTGCTTAGAAGTCAATATGGTTAAGTAGCGCTGTCTCTACCAATGAGGGCGGCGACCATGCAGATGGCTCCAGCGACGAAACGCAATCTTGATCTTTGCCCTGAAACTTTCCATAGACGCGTACACGAACTTCAGCTGACCTTCGAGAGACTAGAGGCCTGGTTGGCCACGGCACAAGTACAGACTGCGGCGATTTGATATAGTGTGTTTCCGCCATGTCTCGGCCTAATGGGAACTGAATTTTAACGTTATACATTAATTCGATCTAACATTTTACAGTGTCCAGCGTTTAGTAAAACTACTATAATAAGTATGGCCTAGTAATACTTATACTAAAGCTATTTTAATAGTGCTTAAATATAAAAGTCCTAACTTTAAGTAAAGATATAATAAATAAAAAAATTTAAATAATATAAAAAGAGATAAGTTATAAATTAAGTTTTATATTTAATAAGGACTTTATTATTTATTAGTTATTTTAGTTTTTATTTTAATTTAATAATAGATTAATATATTTTAATAATTAAAAAATTATAAATATAAATATCTTATATTTACTTTTTATTACTATTATCTCTTATCTATATTCTAGCCCTTATCTTTAATCTACTCTATAGGGATAACTATAGTCTAAAAGGTTAAGCTTTAGGCTGTAAATATACATATACCTTAGCTTTACCCCACTTCTACATACATAAAACTCGCGCAGAAATGTAAATATCTCAGCCTTTTACCACCCAGACTTGTGGACTTAAATTATAATTAGCTGCTTGAAATAGATACTGCAGCATCAATTTAAGCCTTTGCAAAGTGGCCTGCATCGAGCGTACTCCCAACTTCGGGACTCCTTACATATATCTTTGGCCTTCGCAATGGGACTCTTTGCTAGCTTGTCTGACCACCAAGAGCTACTAGTCTACGCTTTTCTCGGCCTGTTCGTCATCAACAAGTTCGTCGTCTACTTCAAACTTCGTCAGTTTGGTGGCCCTCGTTGGGCTGGCTTTAGTGATTGGCCTCATAGCTGGGCAATGCTGCAAGACCGTTGCCATGAGCTGTATGAGCAAGCCAATCTGCAACATGGTGAGATACCGGGAGCCTGTTGTTGACATATTCCGTTAAACATATACACTTATTTACGATAATTACTAGGACCCATTGCGCGGGTAGCACCGAACATCCTGATTACGTCTTCTCCGGACCTCTGGATCCATGTCAACAAGAATCCTGGATATAAGCGCTCTGACTGGTACTATAATGCATGTCGCATCGAATACCGGAGGGACAATGTCTTTAGCCAGACTGATAACCAAAAGCACGAGCAGCGACGGAAGCAGATGGCCCCAGGAGTAAGTTAAGAGGGCTGGCTCGCCATAGAACAAAATACTGATTAAAGTCTAGTACTCTGGGAGAGAAAACCCACATCTAGAAAGTTCTGTTGATGAGCGAGTCCAAGAATTTCTTGACCTTATCCGCAACAAGTATCTTTCATCGGACACTCAAGTCATCCCAATAGACCTTGCTCAAAAGGTCCAGTACTTGACATTGGATATAATCAGCAGCATTGGATTTGGCAGGACATTCGGCATGGTGCAGAAAGACTCGGATGTTGACGAGTATCTCAAATCAAGCGAGGAGGGTCTAGCTATTGGCAACATTGCTCTTGCTCTGGGCTTTAGCTGGCTTGCCCATGCACCCATTATTGGAAGGCTTATTGCGCCGTCAGCGAACGATAACAACGGCTTCGGAAAGATGATTGCGGCATGCTACCGCGCCGTTGACGAGCGTGCAGCTAACCCCACTGATAAACGATCTGATATGCTAGCCTCCTTTATCCGTCACGGCATATCAGGAGACGATCTGCGGTCAGAAGCTCTGGAGCAGCTGATTGCGGGAGCTGACACAACGTCGACTGGTATTCGTGGAGCCCTCTTGTACATCATGACCAATCCCCGTGTATATCGGAAGCTGCAGCAAGAGATTGACAATGCTATCCTAGAGGGCAAGGCCCCAGGTTCTGGCAGGGGCATCATTACCCTCGCACAAGCTAAGCAGCTTCCCTATCTCCAGGCTGTTATACGTGAGGCTTTGCGACTATGGCCACCCGCTGTTAATATCTTTTCACGGGACACGCCCCCAGGTGGCGATACGGTCACCGTCAACGGGGAGAGTATATTCCTGCCAGGTGGTGTCTCTATCGGCTACTCAGCGTATGGGATGCACCATAGTAAGGAAGTGTTCGGTAAAGACGCGAAGGTGTTCAGGCCTGAGCGGTGGCTGAACTCTGATCCAGACAAGCTGGCCGCCATGATCCGCACAAACGAATTGGTCTTTGGGCACGGCAGATTCCAGTGTTTGGGCAGGCCTGTAGCTCAGCTTGAACTAGGAAAGACTATATTCGAGGTATAACCGAGTTTATTTCTTTTTTATCTAACACTTATAAACAAGGAGCTGATGTTGTCTTAGCTACTGCGCAATTTTGACATGGCACTTGTCAATCCGACCAATCCCTGGGACGCTCGAAATCATCTTGGGCTCTTTGCCATTTCCGACATGTGGGTACAAATTATGGAACGAGACCAATGATTTCCGGGGCTTTGAAGAGAGAAATTGTGGTTATTAAGGTGTGTTCTGGTCATCTTTGATCTACAGATATTGTGTGTTTGGAGGCAGCTGTTGCAAGTTTAAGCTGTTTGCGTGACTCTGTTGGCTTAGGTCTTATAATTGAATTGCATATTCGTTCGCACAGTCACCGTATTTATTTGACCAGACATGTCGAGTTCTTTCTCAAAGTCCTTGTTGACGCTCCATGTTGATATGACCGAAGCTCGAGTGGCTCTTAGACAAACGGTCACGACTTCCAGTTTTACACATCAGATCGGTTGGATCAATGGAGTATTCAACTAGCTGTAAGGTTTACACTATAGCGACTTGGTTGCTTGGATAGATAATGTGCAGTCCCAATCCGCATAGGAGGGGTGGTTGTGATGGATGGGGACTATGGCAAGCCAGTTCTATAAGGTAGGTAGCATTCCAGAGAGAAGCAGCAACCTCAATTTGAAGTCTCAGTCAGTGTTTTATAATGTCCATCTTGACCGAGGTCTTGTGACTACCCAGGCATGACGCGTACCAAAATGTACTCCCCTACTCATATTCCTTGGGCTTCTGCCCAAAGACATTGGTCCTATTAAGCGTCTCAGTATTTAGCAGACAGAGTTGTTGATACCGGAAGTCCGCCCGCTACTGACAGGGCGAAAGGAGGCATGAGTAATACTCACATGAGATAGTATGGCCGGATCTTGGAGTCTCGGACAGCCTTGCGCATCTCCATGACAAACAGCTGCACCTCTTCGTATTCCCATTTCATTATCTCGCGTAGCATGAACAAGGCGAAGCCTTCCAGACTCTCATCCATAAATGCTAGGTTGTATGCGCCAATCTTCTTCATCTTTGGGTCGCTACTCCAGGTACCGCATGGCACTTGGTACGTCTTTTCTACGACGTTGACAAAGCCAGCCTCAAGCATGAGCTTACGCTGGGTTCCATTCATGGCTATGCGCAGTGTCCTGTTGATCATGTCTGTTGCCTCCCAGAATACCTTTGCCCAGCGCTTGAAGATATGATCGGGATCGTCTCTGACCTCAGGGATGTCGCTGTACAAGTGGATATTGATCTCCATATTCTCAATCCACCCGCCCGGCTCCAATGACCGCAACGCTTGGCGATACAGCTCACCCCAATCACTGATGCTACCGTAGAGGGCGCGTATATGTACTAAGTCGAAGCTCTCAGGGCGATACGTCCACTCCAGCTGCGCGTCTTCAATGTGGAATTGGCAGTTTGGGGGCACCCAGGCTGGTTGGATCGGGCTGATGTCAGTGCCGGTAATTTCGGCGAAGGGATACGCGTCCGCCATGTCGATGGCCCATATACCTGTACCAGTACCTACATCCAAGACCCTCAATGGTCGAGTGATAGGCGCGTCGAACAGCTTGTCGTTCTTGAGCATGACCATCAAATGGTGTGCTATATCCAAGCCATTGTTCTGTCTCTCGTCATTTGGACCCCAATATTCCGTTGTTTTTGAGTTCTGAAACGTTCGGCCATGTAGGCTCCGGTAATCGAAGATACTTTCTGAGAGGGAGGCCGTCGACGATGCGATACTAAGGTACGAAACAGTAACAACACGTTAGATCCCGTAGATGCTGCCATCAGGGTTTCCAGCTAACCTTCCATCGTCGTCGTATGTAGAGTCCTGGTCGCCGGCATCGTCTTCATTCTATTCGGTCGTCCGAGTTAATACGATGAGTCGGCTTGAGTCTAACGACAGCAATGATGATTTCGTACATAGGGGATCTGCGTATTCGTCGGGTGTTGCCCTGCGTCGATCGGGGGCGGCGTGTCTTGTGGGGATTTAGGTGACATCGACGATCGCGTGGCACCCTGGTCGCTCTTGGGGGACTTGGGGCTGGACATGATGGTTCGGAGGCTAGACAGGTCGACTATAGGTGGGTATAGTAACAATTCGCGCGTTGCACGTTATCCTGAGCTGATAGAAAAGAAGGAATGCCAGCCCCTCTCAAATGGAACGCGAGCAACGGGTCACGTGTGAGACTGCCAAGCTTGCCCAATTGACAAGTCAGATCGCCAGTGAAAAAAGGCTGCCTGATTGTTTCTGTCAAGTTCATAGGCATTACGAGATCAGTCGATTCTTTGTTATGGGGCTGCAATTGTCAATACAGTGAGTTATCCCTCTTAGCATTTTTCGTCGGCTAACTTAGGGCCATTACATGATCCAGCCAATGCACTAATAATTAGGGTGTTACTGTTGGTAGGCTTTCTTAACCCTTCCTTCAGCAGCATCCTTAATGAACTCCTCTAGACTTCTACCCTGGAGGGAAGGATATAGGTCCTTTGCAAGAACATACCCGAGGTAAACGGCATTCTCAGGCGTGTTGTCGCCTCGTACGCCCCAAGACGTCCAGTACTCGTAGATAGTTCGCATTTGGTTCTGTTCTGTGGATCCTTTGAGTCGTGCTAGCATTTCTTCAAGCTGTTCCTTTGACAACTGCAACAGCTCAATAATCGTTCACGAGGTTTCAGGTTGACAGACTTACAGCAGTAGGCTCTGGCTTCTCGCCAACTACCTTCGCCACCAATTTGTGGACTTCGTTCTGCGTCTTGGTCTCGGTGTAGGCCAGTACTCTCTTATTAATAGTTCTTGGGTCGCTCACGATGGCAGCGACGTATTTCCCTATGTCTCGAACATCCGTGAGCGCAGAA
This sequence comes from Fusarium agapanthi, assembly GCA_001654545.1. NCBI lineage: Eukaryota > Fungi > Ascomycota > Sordariomycetes > Hypocreales > Nectriaceae > Fusarium > Fusarium agapanthi. The sequence goes on from LTDI01000251.1 coordinate 8,581, forward strand.
GGGATGTCACCGCCAGCGATGATGTTGTTGTTGGGGAAGACGAGACTTTCGTCCAGCTTGCCGGATGGGACTCGGGGCAGAGTGATCTGGTACCACCAACCTACATCAATTACGGTGTAGGGAAGATAGATCCGCTGGATATGGTCAAGTACTGCCTCCTTCTGGAGTAATTGTTAGCTCTGTGGACTCAAGACGAGGGATCAACGTACTCTATCGCGAGCATCCATTATACCACGAGGAGCAATAGTGGCAAAGAAGCAGGGCACATATCGCTTCACACCAGCTTTCTTGGCTGCATTTGACAATGGAATCTCATCATCAAGTGATTGAAAGTGAATAGCCGAGATGACTGTGTCAATCCCAGTGAGGGCAGAGACCAGCTCATCGTGGCTCCCTCCAAGATCAATTGGCACAATTTTAATGCCTCTTTCTTTGAGGCTAATGGTCGCTGGCTTTTCAACTGAGCTTGGTCGCACCAAAGCTGTAATTTCCTGTCACCTGTTAGCGCATTCGAACAAGCTGGAAGAGTGGAGGTGCGGACAAATTGGGTTTCGGATCCGAGTAGGCCATTGACAATTGAGCCTCCCGTCTCCCCAGTAGCACCAATGATTGCGATCTTTGTTGTCATTTTGTTTGCAGTCTATGATATGCAATTGTTTGATGGGAGTGATCTACAAGTTGGAGGTATTTGACATTAATAAACTTAGTTTAACGATTTCTCCAACAAACTTCGCGAGACCCACTCAGAATAGTTACTGCGGAGTTAAGGCAGATGAAAGCCGACTCCGTGCTCTCAAGGTGAATGAGTTATACCGTAGGCACAAGAAACACAGTTTGAATCGCCCCGATAGTATAAGTCAAGTCTTATGCTTGGGATTTTATTATTTGCTGCAAAAGTACAGGGATCTTTTGTTTTGACATTGACTGTAAACTCCGCCAAACTCCGCAATACAATCACCAAAATAATCAGCAAGTATCTCCATTATTCAGCTTGCAAACACAGATCAGATTTACCAGAGTTCACAGCGGAAGTTGTCAGTATTTTTGTCAATTGCAACTCAAGCCATATCAGCATATTTACAAGATCGGTGTTGCTTACGCCCCAAAGATGCATTAAACATTATAAGCCATAGGGTAGGATTTAGTTTCTGGGATCAGGCCCACCAGCAAACCGACGAACACTAAGATTCGGGCAAACAGGCCCCTTTGACAGGATAGGCAGGAACCTGGGTATACTATAGTAAACCAAATATTAGATCCAGCCCGAATTCTGTAGACCTACTTCGGACCTTCGAACTCATCAGTTCACTGTTCATGGCCTTCAACTCTAACCTTGTACCTCCACGTGACTGACCAACCAGCTTACAGTTCCGTTTCTTGAGAGTACTCCGTAACTCCACCGTTTTGCGAAAACGTATAATCAGAAACGGTGGACAGCCAAAACAGTGGGGGGGCCAACAGTGCGGAAGTACTCCGTATCGGGCGGATACAGTCCGCAGGGGTTACAAATGTCCTATTCCGCGATTAAATAGATGTGTTTTGCCACAACGGAATTAAAAACACTAACAAGGCATTGTAATCTTAATACATAGATGGAGATAATACTGAAGTGATCAGTAAGCAGATCAGAATATATTGGCCACTGATAATGACTAATCTAAGTACCTGCCAGGACATTTGTAGCCCCTGGGGGCTGTATCAATGATCCACCCCCGCATTCATCTCGATCATGTCCGGCTTATTTCCAAGCTTATCAGAACTTTGGCGGAAAACACATGACCTGAAGCCACCAAACTCGGGACTGGCTGAAGTTGCGATAAAGTTCTCGACACCCAAGTTTACTGTATGCACAGCTTGCATACCCATTTCCACAAAGGGAAAAGATAATCCTTGAAATAAATAGCAAATGAATCCATGACACTCAATCATTTCACACGGATTCCCAAACCGAAGCGAAGGTTGCACATCTCTCGGGTTCTAGACTCGACGCGGCTGAAGCTTCTCGGGTTCTGAAGCCGAGAGGGTCCCAGTACCGAGAGGATCATGCGGAGTGACACTGACACCCACCAATTGACTTTGCGCATTCTCTTTATCTGTCCCGAAGCGGTCGAGAAGCCGATCAAGTGCCTGAGTCTAAACTGAATGGAGCGGAGATGCGATATCGATTGATGCTGCGTTACTGGTGATGGCTGCTTGACGGGAGATACGGCTTCGGTCTGCGATACCGCTACTCGGCGAACTGGCCAATCACTGAGCGATAATTAGCATTCCTATCTTTCCATATCTCTGGCTGAAGGGGTCGGGTGATCAGCGTCACAAGACCTGCTCAAGCGTGCAGTATCAGAGCTCCCGAAGACCAGCCTCATTATGACAAAAGTACACTTCCGATACGCTGCCACCGTGAGGGGTTCGACCCGGGACATCGGGCTCGTTATCTTCTAGCCCGGGTTCCATCAGGCACACGATTGTCTATAAGAAAGTGCTATGTCTGTCTTGTCAAACTACTCTCCCAAGCAAGATAGACACCACCGATTACATCAAACCTTATCTCCACAAACCCCAAAACACAATGTCAACAGCGAATAAGCTCAAGGTGAACGTCGAGAGCGACAACTTTACCGAAACTAGCCACCGAAGTCCTGTCCGTGCTCTCCCTTCAACATGGTACAACTCTCCCGAGATGTATGAGCTTGAGAAGCGTGCCATCTTCTCCAAGAAGTGGCTGCTTACTACCCATCAGAACCGGTTTCCTAAGGCTGGTGATTGGATGAAGTTTAACACTACCGGCTATGAGTTCGTCATTGCCCGTGATCGAAAGGGAAACCTCAACGCCTTCCATAACATCTGCCGTCATCGCGCCTTTCCTGTGGTTCAAGGCGGACATCAAGGCAACTCATCCATCTTTGCATGCAAGTACCATGGTTGGTCTTATGGACTGAGTGGCAACCTCGCCAAGGCACCTAACTACGACCAACTCGAGAACTTTGATAAGAGCAAGAACGGTCTTTTCAAGATCCATCTCAAGGTCGATGCGTATGGCTTTGTCTGGGTCAACCTCGATAGCTCTGAGAACCCGGAACCCTGGACTCGATACTTCGAGGGTATTGATCAGCAAGAACGTCTTGAGAAGGTCACCTGGGATGACTACACTCTCGACAATGAATACAGTATGGAGGGTGACTACAACTGGAAGATCTTGGCAGACAACTTCAACGAATGCTATCACTGTCCCACGACCCATCCAGATCTTCCTACCCTTGCAGACCTTGGAAAGACAAAGTGCGACACGGGGCTGGGATGGATTAAACACTCGAGCATTCAGACGGAGGAGCAGAAGAAGAGCGGAATGCAGCTCGCAAGCACATACTTCTACCCCAGTGCATCAGTGGTCGTCCTGTGAGTACCTAATATCTGCCGTGCCTGGGTTCCTCTAACACTATACAGGCCTCATTTTATGATGATCCAGCGTTTCATGCCACTTGGCCCTACTACATCATCGATGCACTATCAAATTTTCCGCAACAAGAACTCATCCGAAGAGGACTTCCATAACATCGCCGATCTCTATGCACGTGTTGTCTCGGAAGATAAAGACTTGTGTATCGGTGCCCAGAAGAATCTCAATGCAGGCATCTTTGTTAGTGGAGAGTTGCATCCACGATTGGAACATGGTCCACTATCATTCCAAGAGTCTCACCGACAGGCAATTCACGAGCATGCCAAGCTTGAGAGGGAAGCAGGCAAGCAGATCTGGCCAGCAAGACAGCAGTTGCCATCTGATGACGCTGCAGAGGCTAATAAGGAGGATGAAGCACTGTGTTCGAGCTTGTCTTGTGGTGGTATCCAGGAGGTATTGGCTTGGTAATATAAAACTTAGTTGGGCAGCAAAAATGAGACTGGGAAAAAAGTAGATTAGATATTTCGATCAGATAGTTAATAAGAATACTAATGACTTTATACCTCTGTTTAATTGAGTCTTAATCTCTTAGTAATATACTATCATTTTGAGATAATACTTTATCTTTTAGCAATCTATATTTTATAAAAAGAGTACTATCATTATTTACCTTTCATTCTTCACGTTAAGGTAGAGACTTTACATAGGTTATATAATTCTCTGGTTCTCTCTTCTATTAAACAACAAGACACACCCTTTATAATACTGCCTCGCTTGTCTATAGTGTAGCCAGTGCTACTGCCAGTAGTAAGCTCTTCTCAGGTGCCACTATTATTGCTTGGGATGAATCTGAGCCCGAGCTTCGGGTCCTTCGCGATAGTTATTTATTATTCGATGGCGACCGGATTGCAAACATCACATCTTCCAAACCTACTCGCCTGCCCAGAAATACCGAGGTCATCGATGACACCAACCAGATCATAAGCCCCAGCTTCATTGATACACATCGCCATGGTTGGCAGACAGCCTTTAAGACACTAAAATCCAACACTACTCTGGCTCAAACTTTGGATGATACGGAGAATTTGCAACTGCACCCCATTTCACTGCCGACGACGTTTACTGGGGACAGCTCACAGGACTCATAGAAGCTCCGAACGCCAAAGTGACAACTTCGCTGGACCATGCTCATCACACTTGGTCGAATGAAACAGCTTATGCGGGTCTCGATGCCTCGATTGATAGTGATGCCCGTGTATTTTGGGCGTATGCTTTCCATGACGATCCGGCCCTGAACTACACAGTAAAGGATTATATTCCCAACTTCATTGGCATGGCAGAGAGTGCCTTATCCAATATAGCCATGTTGAGTTGGGAGTTGCGTAAGATTCCTTCGACCCGAGTCCTCCAGATGCTGCAAAAGAGGTTGCGTACCTTGCATGGGAATACAACGTTTCAGTTGTGACAACCCATTCTCTCGCTGGTCCCTTTGATGTCTCTAAACTTCCCGAGGACCTACTCAACACATAGATACCAGTAGTCTGTTCTCACGGCAGCTTCCTCACAGAAACTGGTGCCAACCTTCTTCACCAAACCAACCAGTATCTCTCTATTACTCCGGAATCGGAGATGCACTATGGACATACGTATCCACACTCTTACTACATCCAGGACCAGGCTGCACTTGGCGTCGACACCCATTTTACATACCCAACCGACATTTTGACACAGGCCCAAATCTGGTTACAAAGCGTTAGTTATTTCTTCTTTAATAAGGTACTTGGATAGGAAGTGCCCAAGAATAACCCAATGAGTGTTATTCAGGCTTTTTTGCTTGCAAATCGAGCCAGAGGTCTTGCACTTTACCGTCCAGAACTTGGAATCATCCGTGAAGGAGCAAAGGCAGATGTGACTGTGTTCGCAGCCTAAAGCTTAACCTTACAGGCGGCAATCATCCCCATAGATATCTTGCATGCCATGGTTAATGGAGACTTTATGGAACGGAAGAAAGCTAGCTATTGCTAACTATTTGACGATCAGATGGAGCTTTCTTGAAAGTATTAGGCAGACAAAGCAAAGCTACTAAGACTTTGATTACCCAATCCTTAATGGTGAGTTCAGTGGAGGAGGCTGTTACTATGGGGAAACAAGGGTTGCAGACACTGAGAGAGACAAGAGTAATGGGTATGGAGAGCTATAGCTGCTGCAAAAAGAAATTTGAGACTATTAACAGAAAGGTTAATGTTGGTAAATTGGCCCTACAATAAGTGTTAGGTTGCTCAGCTGATTATAATCTCATTGAAGCTCAAAGGGGAAACACAGTATTGGCTGTGCGGAACATGAAGGCAAAAGCCTACTTCCAATTCCGCGCGCAAGCGAGTACCAAGTTGTTACGTTCTGTCTCTTAAAAGTAGTGAATTAACCGAAATGATAAACTCAGTCAATGCCTCTACGTCTGTTAAACCAGAACCCCATATTCCGTGAGATGTACCATCGGAATATGGAGAAGCCACGCACAGTCTTCGGAATTCCCGGGGCGGGGATTATACTATGTAGGTTACCCCATGGAGTTAACTATCACGAATGCAGTTAGCACCAAGAATCTCGAGCTTCACTCCCCCAATGATGTTTTGTAACAAGTTCACTTTTATAACTGAAATAATATATCTAGTCCAGTAGTCCTCTGTAAAAATGGTAAGTATAAAATTCTTATATAACTATATCTCGGCCAAACACACAAATCCTCACTCTTTTCTTTACAAAGCCACGACTCATTATGTCTCAAACAATTCCCATGCCAAGCCGGGAGCTGACTATGGCTTTGGTTGTGCTCCCTGATTCTGGTCCTGGTCCAAAAAGCAAATATCAAGGCTCCGGGAAACTAGGGCACTTCTTCCTCTTCCCACTTTACCTCCTAGCACAAACATTATCGCTGGCCATCTTCCAACCGTCCTGAAAGCAGCCAAGGAACAACGCCAACACTTTCTTTCCAAAGGTGGGCCCAGGAATACGGCGAGGTGTTTTTCGTCCAGCTCGGTACAATCCAGGAGTACTTCATCAACAGCGATCAAGCCGTGAGGGCAATATTCGACAAGGCTGCGGCCCAAACATCTGAGCGCCCGCGCTGGATTGTCAGTAACGAGCAGATATGCAACCGGCTCAATCTTCTCCTTCTTAGCTCCAGTGAAAAAGCATGGAAAAGTCAGCGGAAGGCCGCAACCTTTGGGCTGACTAAGTTGAATCTCGCTGATGCTGGTCTTCCATTTCTCCATTTTGAAACGTTGAAGTTCCTGAATGACATTGCTCAAGATCCCAACAAAGGTGCTGATCCGCAATCTTTATGGTCGAGCATTGGTCGCGACACATATAGCACATTCTCGTCTCAGATCTTTGGCCTTGATGTCCCTGAAGACAACAGTCCTGTTATTGACTACATATTCGAAACAGGCATAGCCCAGATTCTTGGTATGCTCCCCGGATACTATTTAGTTGACACTTTCAATATTCTCGATAAGCTGCCACTATTTCTTAAGCCTTGGGAAAGGGACGCAAAGGCCAGGCACAAGCGTGACTATGAGTGGTGATGTGATAAGCTCAAGGTAAGACCCATCTCGGTAGCCCAGGGTCCATGACTAACACGGTCACCCAGAGGGTAAATTCACAGATTGATGCCGGAGAGAATCCGCCTCATATGACTTTCATCCGAAGGGTCATCGAAGACCCAAACTATCTGGAACTTGACAGCCTCGAGGATGCCTCATACTTGGGCATGATGTCAATCATCGGGGCCTCAGATACAGCAATCTTTGCCGTACATCTACTTCTTCGGGCTGCAATACTAACAAGAGAACAGAGCCGGATATCAACTTGGTCGTTCCTTGAGGCCATGATAACGTTTCCCGATGTCTGCAACAAAGCGAGAAAAGTAATTGGTAAGTCTGTTGAAGTGCTTCTACTACATTTGGGCACAGAGAGCTATCAAATACTAATGTAAATAGATTCGGCTGTTGGAGATAGAGTTCCTGTCTTAGAGGATCTGGAGCGTGTGCCATATATCCGTCAGGTCATGAAGGAATCATGGAGATGGCGCCCACCTGTTGCCCTGGGCCACCCCCATACCACCACCCGGGATATAGTTTATAAGGACTACCGCATACCAAAGGGAGCTAGGATACATTTGAATGCTTGGTAAGTACTGATTTTGGTTTCGAAGAGTTCACGTCCTGACACCAAACAAGGGCAATCCATCGGGATCCTAAACGCTATCCAGATCCCAATAATTTCATCCCTGAGCGTTTTGATGGCGATACAAGATCGGTGAGACATTGCGTGAAGCGCAAGGTAGTTTGTGGTACGCTGACTACATATCAGAGCCAGGAGAGCGCTGCATCTCCTGATGTTTCCAAAAGAGACCACTTTGTCTTTGGAGCTGGACGTCGTATCTGTAGGTCAATGGTGGGGCCTATCTGCCCCTGTATCCTACTGACTGTGCCATACTATAGGTCCTGGTTACCATGTTGCGGATAGAAGCTTTGCTGTTAGTGTCATGCGAATGCTTTGGGCTTTCGACATTAGTTTGAAGCCGGGAACAAAACTTCCTCTTGACCCCCAAAGTTTTCCAGGCGATATGCCAGGTAATCCTGGACTGAAATTACCTGTCGTATTGACTGTCAGAAACCCCGAAAGACTGGCAACCATGCGGAAAGAGTTCGAGGCAGCTGTTCAGAGACGGGAAAGGATGGAGCCGTTGGCTGGCTAACATGTCGGTTTGGATATATCGAATGCAGACTTTACTGCTACCTTGTATTGCTCTTATAACAGTATCCTCGTTACATTTTGTAAATCTACATCAATTATGTATAGGCTAACTAATTTACGTACTTCTGAACCCTCCATGAGTCGGCATAAGACTGTTTTAAATATGGCCCTGTTCTCCAAGCTTGAGGCCAAGAAATCTCTTTCTCTAGCAATCTGGCAGTCTCACTTATCAATCGAGCCAAGGCACTTCGATGCCCCAGAAGCCCAACCCCACTCAAATACAAACGTTTCTTTTCATTTCCGGTAGCCCAGGACTTGACTTCTTGATTCAGGTTTTCCAGCCGTAGGATCGGAAATTTATCAGTATTACCAACATCAAGTTCTTCACTATGCTCCACCAAAGCCCAGATCGAGATGGCGCTATGTAGGAAGGCTGGTGCATCATGTTGGGCATTGGTGCGCCTTAAGCGAATTTGAGACTAGATGCTACATGCATGTATCAGGGCCTCTCGTGCAGTGCGGGTATTAGACATCCATCTCTTTAGTTTGCCAATAACCATTGAATATTGGGATTCAGTGACTCGTCAACGTCTAAAGGCGATAACCTCCCTAGTCGGGAAGTATATCAGGAGTGAAACCATATGAATATTAGCCATGGCAGCTTGAGCAATAGCTGTTGGGGGCAAAGTCTCCACATGTCGCTGCAGTATGTCCAGATATAAATGAGCACGATGAAGCCAAGAGAGGTTATTCAGAATACCCATAACCAGAAGAAGCGAGCTAAAGGCATCAAGTCGGCCAGGGACATCACGATGATGGTAGAGGCCTAGGAGCACCTGGCGGAGAGAGGCTAATGGTTTATGAGATAAATCTAAAGACTATGCCAGCTCTGGGCCGTTCAACAAGTATACTTAGGGTTATTGCAACCCATACCCTCTGTGAAACTGTTCTCCCACGTCTCAGTGGTAGACATGCGCCAGACATATTCATTGACCGGCATGGGAAACTGAAGAAAGTCGAGTGGAATAGTGGATGAAAAGGCGAAGAAGCCAACTTCCTGGCTATCTACAAGCTAAGGCCGAGTCAGTGACAATCATTCGCACCCTTTCTGAAGGTCAAATAAATGAGACGCAAGACACTTACCCAAGCACAATAAAACAAGCAAACTTCTGATTCTGCCCTGATCCATGCTTGCCAGTCTTGAGATACCGCATTTTCAGTGACTGATGACGTTGCTAAGTTGTCTGAGAGCGAAGATATCTTGCGGCATTGGGTTGCAAGCTACGCCATTGTCTCATGGGCATATTCTGCAAATCTTAGGTCCCCACCGTACATCATGCCAATCTGGTTAAGGACAGAAGCCTGAGCAACACAGAGACTGGGCGTTGAATTCTGAGTTCGTTCTAGCTAGTCAAAGTAGTCTTTGTCAACATCGATCCTGTTTGGAAAGGCTCAAATCCAGTAATCAGAAAGGATGTACCGACCTGGATGCGAATGGCTCGGCGGAGAAATTCCTGCATAATGGGGTAGGCCTCTCTTGACTTTAAGGTTTTCGAAAACAGACATCCGATCGATGAAACGGCAAGGCTCAGTAGCCAGTCATCTTTAGTAGGCGAGAATGTTGCCTTGTGGAGTAGAGGGAAGACAGGTTGATACTCTTCAAAGTAAACTTGTACATAGATCTGCATATGCTGTAGAGGTGGTAAATGCTTGTTCGTGAATGGGATACAATATGCATTATTGCTATTGAGTTGTTTGAAAGTGGAAACCATGACTTGGTATGCTTCATCGCTTATATAGGGCACATGCCCATAGTCTTCTGCCCTCCATGGCTCAAGGTCGACATCATCTCTGAGGGGGGGGGCTCGGAGTGGCTGCAGGTGGTGTCTGGCTGCTTTGTCCGTGAGAACTTGTATTGGCTAAGGACTGAGTAAAACTCGGGGTTGGGGTCTCGCATTCAAGTTGATGGACCATGGGCTCAATATCCATAGAATTCGATATAGTATAGATATCTCCTTGGCTGAGCACTTCGCTCGGATCCCGGAAAAAGAATGTCATGGGGTGCGGTAGTTCCAAGAACGGATTATCGAGCATGGAGTGCACAGAACTGTTCCAGGGAAGGTCTATACCAAGCGACTCCCAATCTTGGAAATCTAATCCCTCAGCCTCAAAGGTAAAATTGTTCGTGGAGACTCCATTTGGATCAGTTGATTGCCCAGTATCGCCAACAGGAACCGTTTCTTGTTGGCCTACATCCAGGTGCATCTTTATAGGTGTATTTTCGACGTCTGGTACGAGAGAAGGAAGTTCACCCACGGTTTCGGACACTCGGCTTCGAATAAGTCTTGCTAAATCGACTTGGCTGGCTCTGGATTAGAGGTAAAGCACTATGCAAACGCCTGTCCCGCTCGCTGGAGGAAGGAGACTGGGGGCTGACGCCACGGGGTGAAGTCTGCACTTTCTGCTATAAAGGCCGATAGAAGCAATCGAGGCTCTTAAGAGAACACCTTCCACAGGGTGAATGACCGTCACAACGTTGTTTGGATCGGGCGCAGGAAATACAAGCCTTGGCTACATAGGCCACGCGGTGGGACCTGCGAGTCATCCTGGCAGGATCATGAGTAAGTAAGTGCTGATTCAGAATATCCCTGGCATTTATTAACATGACTGTTGTAGAGATATGATATGGAATTGATGTTGACTCACTTTCTTGTAAAAGTACTATTGCAATCCTGACAACTATAAGGGCGAATGTCTAAATGCCGTCGTTGATGACGTCGAAGATGCTCCTCTCGGGCAAAAGTGGTACCACAATCACTACAAGGGAGAGTCATTACAGCGAGAAAAACAGACTCCAGGTTGGTAAGACACAGTAATGTCAGTGGGGGTCAACGGCTTCGCTCATGGGTATACGTCTTTTTGCCAGAAAGCGGATGGGAGTCGGGGTTGGTTCACTGATCCCTACTTTAGATTTTGCGGGGTTGCTATGGCGCGGCAAAAATACCGGTAGACGATCTCTTGGTTAGCTTGGGTAAGTTAGCGGTAGTGGTGAACAGTAAATTGGCTAGTGGCAACCAAGTTACTGTGTAGGCGAAAAGAACTGTAGAGCAGACAATGTAACCTTTCTTTTTTAAATCTATTTATAAAACGTTGGCATGACTGCGACCTTTGTCAAGACTCGAAAGGCTCTTGCCAAGACGGCGAACCCCTTGTTTTCTTCCACTCCGAATGGGCTTGTAAGTGGTATTGATTCGCTTAATAACATCTTCTAAGTGGCTGGTTGGTGATGGTCCTCAAATATAGGCAAGGAACATCTGTCACATGTTACACTGCGCCTGGCGGATACCGAATCAGATCATGAACTTGAGGGTAAGCCCCAAAGCTTTACGCACAATTAAAAGACGCATTGATCTCGGTCAGAGCGCAGCTTTCTTCTTCACTGTCGCTCGTCTCCCACTCTTGTCTACTACTGCGCTGCTGTAAAATGTCTCAAAATAGCCCCAAGAGCGGTTCGCCGCGATCTCCGCGGTCTCTCCAAAGTCAGGGGCCTGTCGCAACTGCCGCACAAGCACTCGAGGTTGATGATCTTCCTGAGGGGGAGGAAGATGATCCAGGTCTTGGCGAAGACTCCGAAAGCTCGACGGCCTCCATTACCTCAAGCATCCTCTACTACCGTACCATCAATGGCAGGACATATCACAGCGAGAGAGGAAATGCTGCCTATTGGTAATAACCGTCATTATGTGACCGAAGGCAAAGCTGACATCGTGCCAGGGGCTCTAATGACGAACGGCAAAGTGAAGCCATGGACATTGCGTAAGATCTAAATCCTTTGTGGATCCGTGTCAACTAACACGTCCAGGCATCACATGTTTACTCTTTCGCAAGATGGTGAGCTGCACTTTGCTCCCCTCAATGATCGCATTCAAGTAAGTCACTTAGTTCTTCAGGACAATGAGCTTTAGACTAAAGCTATCCGTTACTACCAGAAGGTACTTGACGTTGGATGCGGAACAGGTACGCGAATACTTATAGCAAAGTCATCTGGAGTCTCTGTGCTGAATTTTCGTCTATCTTACAGGCATATGGGCCATGTCAGTAAATGAAAGATCCCTATCATTTAGCCTCGCTGACCTGAAAGTGATTTTGCCGACAAGTATCCCGGGTGCGAAGTGATAGGGACGGACATTTCTCCCATCCAACCTTCATGGGTGCCGCCAAATGTCAAGTTGTAAGTTACAACCAGTTCACTAAAGAATACCGTTGTCTTATATTATGCACAGCGAGATCGAGGACTTCAACCAAGATTGGACCTTCCCGCCAGAGTCCTTTGATTATGTCCACTTGCGCTATTTAGTTGGATGTGTCCCAAATTGGGACAATCTCTTTGAACAGGCCTTTAAGGTCCTTAAGCCGGGCGGCTGGGTCGAGTCCTTTGAAGCTTCAGCTATTATCGAGAGTGATGATGGTAGTGTGCAGCCCGACTCGGCATTGGCACAGTGGGGACCTATCTTCATCAAGGCCTCTAAAACAATTGGAAATACATTCACTGTTGTGGGAGACGATCTTCAGAGACTCGGCATTGAGAAAGCAGGATTTACAGATGTTAAGCAATGGGACTCAAAGGTAAGCCGTTCTTTCGGGGTAGGCCAGGACACGCTGATAAGTCTTACCTTTAGTTACCTTTGAACCCTTTCCCCAAAGATCCCAAGCTTAAAAACATCGGTCAGTTTGGGGAGCTGTTCAGTACGCAGGATACTGAAGGGTTTGTGTTATTTGTTGCCAATACGCTAGGAAGGACTCCCGAGGAGGTCCACGTATATATCGCCAAGTTCCGGCGAGAGATTAGAGACAGGAGGAATCACCCATATATTCGCTTGAAAACGGTGTGGGCCAGGAAGCCAGAGTAAATTTGAGGCTGCTCGTTTGTTCCTGCTACTGGTTTAAGCATCTGACTGCTATAGAATTGAATTACTGAAATCTATAAACGTTCGGGCTCTCGAAATGAGGCATACAACTGAGGATTCAAGTATGAAGTGAGAGACAAGTCGCCACCCTGACACGCAACTGCGAAGTAGGTCTGAACGCCAGTAGATTGGTCAAGCTGACCTGGTGGTGCCAACATATCCAATACACGAAGATACGATTGCGAGTAACCCTCATTTCCGTGCTCTTCAAGATACCCGATAAGCCCAAGTGCAGCTCGAAGGTCGTTATTCGTGTAGTGTCGAACTGGTATGTATGCCTTGACGTCGGGAATCGAAGATTTTGGGGCGACGTCAAAGTTAAATACCGCCCCGGAAGTCAGATGATCCACAGTGGGTAGCTCGTCTTCAGGTGACGTATCAGGGTTGAGGCCAAGTGCACGTTTCCATAAATCGTAAAAATTCCCCAGAGATTGATCCAAGCCTGTGCGAAGTCCGCCAACAGTCATAATGTCTCGGACAAAGCGGAAAGAAGTTTGGTTGGACCTTACATATATCTTGAGCCGTGAAGCACTGGGTTCGACAAGGTCTATTGCCAGCATGAACGGGCGGAGTTGCCTTCCGTTGTCGTGGCTGGAGAGATATTCGTCCACATGATTCAAGGCCTCAAGATGTTGACATCCTGATGTTTCAATCGCCTGTTTTATCTGCTGCCAGGCACTGATATCTGGTGTCTCGACTGGTATGAAGTATACTTTGACAGACAAGCGACCGCGCAGCATTTCCAAGGCCGCAAAAATGGTTGAACCCTTTGTCGAGATTGCAGAAGTGGACGTTGTGGGAGACCCAGGACCTAGCAACTCATGCCAGAAATGCTCAAACCAGGTGAGATCGAGTTCGGGAATGACCTTGGCGAGGTTGTACACAAGATTCCGTGTCGGGATTTGATTGAACGGATCTTGCTCGCTTCCAGTTAAGGGATTGACGAGCTCAACGGCGTATCTAATGTCAGGCTTCTTGCTTCCAGAGTTCCATTTCCAGCTATACTCAATAGGGGAGTGGTCATCAGTCATGAAGCTCTTCCAGGGTGCCATGCTTGACCATGGCCTGGGTCCCATTTCCGGAACAACCCATCGGTATAACAATAGTAGAGCTTCGTACTGCTTGTTCAAGTCATAGTCCGCTTCTGTGAGGAGGGTGTTGAGTTGTGGGCCGAGAGTCTTCCACCACCAGTCTCTGTCTCCCGAGAGAGGTGGAAGCCATTTGCTCAGAGTCTTCCATACAGATTGAGTTGCCTGACCAACTTGCAGAAGCATTTGGGGGTGTTTAGTTTGTGTCATGATAGAAGCTTGTGTTTCAACCCTTGGGCTCGATCTCTTTTTATGCTTTGACTTCTTTCAGTGAGGCAGCGTTGTCACTGCACTGGAAAAATATATGTACCTGATTCACACTTCCAGGCTCCGCTAGACACGGACAATGAAACAGCCAGCCTGGAATCAAGGTCCATGAATCCTCTCACTGACTCAGCGAGTATTAGGGATAACACGCGATGTGTATCGAATTGACGCGTGGTCGGGCGGCATAGACTGCTGAATGTAGACTTCGCCTTGTAGGTTATCTGACTTGTTCACTAACAGGCTGATAATTGTAGCTTTCGTTATTGAATCTTCGAGCTTCTGTCCAGCTTACTTGCCTCTTAGTTGTGAAACAACATGTTGGGATGTATACCAATGCCCTAATCTGTATTCCGATGCACATCTACTGACTGAGCAAATTGAATGCATTTGTGAGTTATTTTGCGAAGGGAAGGTTGGTACTGATTGGTTGCAGTCTGCTTTGTAAGCAGACCCTTTTCCAATGTAACTCAGTTCACATGTTTCAGCAACAAGATGTAACAGAAAGAATTCAGATTGGCTTGACGCTGGGAACCCTGTATTTACTTTTTAAAAAAAGCTCTTTGAAAGTATCTTCCATCGCCATGCAAGGATGTCAATAGGCCAGAAGTAGTACAGCGAGAAAATGATCCAGTGATAGAATGGCTCTAGAAGGACCGTAAACGGGTACATTCGTTTAGCTGTTTCATTCATCAGTGCCCGCTAAGTGCATTGAATAAACGACTGAAATCCCTTAAACCAATAATATTCTGGCATGGAAAGGTGAAAGTTTTCAACTTTGACAACATGCTACCAAGAGTCTGCCTGTTAGAGCGAAGCTGACAGAGCATCATTCTATTACTGCCAACTGGGTTTGAGGGTGTTGAGGGTAGTGGAACGAACACTTTGAATAGCGGAATGTGACTACGGAATTATCCCGTCTGTCTACCCCTCTTTCTCAATACCCTTGATTTTCAAGCTTAAGCTGAAAGTTAATGCTAACCTAAGCAGGAAGTGATTGACTAGTCCTCGCAAATTCACCAATCAGCCCAAGCTGACAGTCCATTTTATCGATATACGCGCCTGCAAGTACAAGCCCGTATAAGAATCTTAGAAAGGCAATCAAAGTCGGCGCCAGCTGCCTGCCAAGAAGGGCTGCCTTTTCTTGACTCCTTGATTTTCCCCCTCATTGTATCGTTGTCTTCTGTATTTCACGATATGATCGAATCATCGTCGTCGTTTATTAAATCTTCGATACCTCTGTATCACAATGCGGTTAAATCCGTCATCTTTAAATGTGCGGAGTTACTTATGGGTATCTTTATCTTCAAGCTTTTCTCGCTCGTTGCGGCCCGATCAAGACAATTCACATCATACCTTATGTTCACGGAGGATTATATCCAGCGAACACTCTACATCTCATCTCGTGGCTTATCGCGAGCGGGACTAGTTGTCCTTGCTTTTAGTCTACTCAATATTGTCTTTTCACTCTATGGCACTCTTCTCTGGGCACTAGACTCGCCAGGCTACATCTTCAAAGCTTCAAATGCGACAGCTGCTGATTACGACTCCCAAATAAATGGTGATCCTCCCTACATCATTCAACTCGCTCTCAACGGGAGTCAACTTGAGAGCATCACAGAAAGACTCCCTCAAGTCGTTGGCTCTGAACTTTTTAATCCTGGTCTGAACTACAGTTTAACCGGAAAAGTGAGTAACGGCCACGGAACTCCCGAGGTTAACCCACCAACACGACAAGATGGTGTTGGTGCCCGTGTCTGGTTAGACAGTGATGGATTTTCAGTTTCCCCTGACACTATAACAATGTACCCTTCAGAATGGAAAATGGGTGACGCGACCTTTCCCACAAAATGTGTGAGATTTGATGGAGGCTCTGCTGTCTGGAATTGCACTTTCGACAACGCGTTTGCAATGGAGTATGTAGAGAGCGTAATAGGCAAGCCTGAGGTGCATTGGAGTGATGCTACAGATCTCGATACAAGATATATCCTTCCCGAGAGATTGGACAACATCTGGGTCTCTGTTGGAAAAGGCGGTGGTTCAGCCTTGATGACACAAGTCTTTACTGTCACTAAGGGGAAGAGGCGACATGCTTTCTCTCAGTCCACTTTGAAGGTTACTATGATAACAAGCCCTGGTGTCCCATTTGACAGAGGGGAAGTCACTGACCTAGTCCGACGCACCTGGAGCTCCAATGAGACAGAACAAAAGAATCCTCTTATTGGCAACATTGTCGATGGCATAATGAATGCACAAAAGAATGATCTCAGTTATCTTTTCGGTGCAAACACAGTCGGTAACAACAACAAATCGGCTCTTCAAAGCGAGTGGGGCTTCTACACGCCACAGAATAACAACGGTAGCCAGTTCTCCATTGTCAGCATCACTAGCACAAACATGACTCTTATTCGATCTGAAACACTCGACAAGGCACCCGAACCTTTTGAGAAATGTGAAAGATCGAACTTTCAGAATGAGGCGTTTGGTGGGAAGGTGACCAAGACCGATTGCGCTGCTTCAGAGCCTGCAGTTGGAAAACAAGGCTTTTATGGCCAAGTTGACACTGCTGCTATGATGATCATACGAGGGTTGGGTGCCTCTCGGTCCAATGTCAGCGCCGAGTCCCTCGATAACGATGTCTTGAACTGGATATGGGACAACTCTGAAACCATTGAGTCGTTGCTGGTTGCCAGGGGGTACAGTGTCAGCATCGACCCATCACTTGTGCAGATAAGCGTTGACAAATTGATGGTGGCCATGTCTCGCTTGCAGCTGGCGCTTAGCTGTCTAGCTCTGTTCCTGGCCATTGTAATGTGGCTGGGTCTCATGGTCGCAACTGATGCACACTGGACTGGAACCCTCTTGGCAAACTTGGTACACACAACATCAGAGCCAAACAAGGTGAAACCAGGCTATATAACACGGGTACCAGATCTGAGCTTGGTACCTATTGGCCAGAAACGTGTTTTGGCTGTGGATGGCAGGGCTTTAACAGTTGCTGACCTAGCCCCTTTTCCTATGCAACCTGTGGGAAGCCCAGGACATTACCCAGATGACCAACAACGTGGCTTGCTTATGGCATTAGTCCCTTAGCTCATCTCCTCTGACGTGGACAAACTACAAGCGGTGAAGCTTACTTTTAATACTTGTGGCGTATAAACTAATCTCTAAATGGAAATTTCGTCGCCCAAAGTATCGTCGCACCAGGCCGTCGGTCCTGCAAAGTGAAATGTGGTGTCATACAGCGATACGTATTAATACCACTGATGACAGCCTTCGTTTCACATGAATCCTCTCTAGCGAGTAAGATTTATTGCTTAAACGCTTGCTCTACTAGGCTGGAAGGTAACCCAATACATCAGCTTCATCGGTTACACACCGTCTGTATTTCTTAATATGCAAAACGATTTTGGAACCCGTGAAGTTCATAGGTGCTTTAACAGTGTGCAATCTAAGGATGGCCAGAGTGAGAGCTGTAAATGTAGACTTTTATGGCAATCTGAATGGCCACATGTAAGCGCTGTCTTGAAGGTTCCATGTTTAAAGTGGATTGTTACGATCACCATTTTTCAAGGCCTAGAACTGTTGTTCTTAGTGCAAGATAACGTGTTTTGACTACGGACCAACAGCATAAGAAATTTAATCGAAATGATACAGTAGTGGCCTTTACAGGGTTAAAGTGTTGATAAAAGACAGGATAATTCCCTGTTGTGTACAGAGTAAAGGTTACAATCAACATAACTCTATATTATATCCAGAAAATGTGAGTTCCTTTTCTATTCTCTTAAAGCTTTGTATTCTTAAAATACTAACCTTTCTCCCCTTCAAGATACCACTACCAAATTATTGTAACTTAACTTTTATTACAATGAGAACTGCAAATGTCTTTATGGCACTTACCATGCTTGTTGGTATTGCTGTAGCAGCACCAATTACTGAAATGCAGCCTGCCGATATGGAGCTCGCGAAGCGGGAACCTGGCAAAGTTAGCAACGCTATGAAGACTATTCTGTCTTTCGAAGAGATGAAGAAGAAGATTGAAAAGGCAGGGCGGGATAAAGCAAAATCCCATGTATAGGTGTTTTCCTCGGTATATTTAATAGTGGTATGAAAGCATCCAGTCATTGCATGGAGTTCTCTACTGGAGTTTAAGCTCGGCCAACTGTTAGCAGGTCTTATAAGCTATTTATTAAAGTTAAATAAACTACTTAAAATTTTAATACTACTAGAAATAGGAATTATACTAATAAAATATTTGCTTTAATCCTTATTTATAAAATAACCTAAATTATATAGTAAAGAGAACGCCTGTAAAAAGAGTTAAATTAGTAATTATACATCCTTACTAAGAATGTATTATTCTCCTGCTAGTCTTAACACACAATAAACGGTAGTTGTAAATTAACCTTAGAATAATTCTATGTTATTCCCTAGCTTTAAAAGCAGGGTGCTGGCTTCTTAATACATATCAGTTAAACAGCAAGGGCTGCTCTGAATAAACGCCAGAGGTAGCACTATACACCGAGCGATTTGAGAGAAACGAGGGACTGTATCCTCTCTAACTATGAGCTTGGTCGTAAAAGCAAGAATTTGTGTAGCGATATGGGGTATCTTCCTTACAGCATATACAGTCAGAGGTGACTGATAGTCCTTCTTGGCTCGATCAGATTGGCCTTTGTGATGCCGAGATTGTTACGCTTAAGATGTTTGTAGGCAGGCACTTTTTACGGGGCATAGCAGTAGTTTTTCATTGGTAGTACCATAACACATTAATAAAACATACTTTATATAGCCTCCTGCTTTATCATAAACTCAGAAAAGAAGCCATCAAGCGAATCATAATCATCAAGTTCGCCCACGTACGACACGTACTGATCAGGCCGCAAGATAACCACACAACCCTCCTCAGGCTTGATGCCAAACGTCTCGTAGAGTTTGCCATACCCCTCATGGTAAGACTCATCATCAACAAAGATCTTGTTGTAATCCCAACCGTCAACCTCATGATACGGGCGGAGAACCTCTGGGAAGTCAAAGACATCGTGGTCCTGGCGTTTCGAGGCGTGCACCGTGATCACTTCGACCACGGAGTCATATCGAGCCGAAGGTGGCGTGAAGCGCTTGAGGAATGAGGACTCAGCTGACAGCTTGTCGCACAATGACCTCATTCGTTTGTTCTGGCTGTCGAGATCGATATCTCCGGGGAAGACAAGGAGTCTCCATGATCCATTGCTTCGGAGAAGTTCTTGCAGATGCCAAGGTCTAGCATCAGACTGGTTGAGAACCTTGACGCTGGGCATACGCATGCCGAGCTTGATCTCTGGGGCTAAACCCTGTCTCTTGGCAGCAATGTCCTTCAGGCCAGAGCCATCACCAGTAGTTTTGGCGACAATGTTGCTTTGACCATAGTCAACAGCTGCAGTCCGTTAGCTACAAGCTTTGAACGTATTGAATGGGCTTACCAATTCCACTGGCAAACAGGTTGCCCTTCTCAAAAGCTTCGCGGAACTCATCCATGCTGATGCCCTCTTCGTCCATAATATCCTTTGCTGGGCGGCCAGAAAAGAGACGGGAAAACTTGTGGTCAAAATCGATAAGAGCTTTAGCAATGCCCTTTCTCTCAGTCTCGTAAGTCTTGAGAATCGATCGGCTTGCAAGGCCCTTGACAACGTTGGCGACTTTCCAACCAAGGTTGAAAGCTAAGAATGTTAGCTCGGTTCAGAGCGGCGTCATGAGGAAGAGACTTACAATCTTGCATACTGACATTCATACCCTGACCAGCCTTGGGACTATTAAAGAATGTCAGATACTTGCGAAACTTTTCGGATGGAGAACAAACCTGTGAGTGTGAACAGCATCACCAGCGAGGAACACCCGGTCGTAAGCCGAGAAATTAGATCCGACGCGTTGTCCAATCTGGTATGCAGTCCACCAATCCAACTTGCGATATGTCAATTTATAAGGAGCAAGAATCTTCTGAGCCGACTCAAGAATGACAGCAGGCGTGATCCATGACCGATCAGCCCTTGAGTCCTGGTCTCCAATCTTTGCTGTTGTAGTGAGCTGAATATACAGTCTGACGAGCTTGTTCTCTCTCGGGATCACCATGACACTACCCGAGCTCGCTGAATGAATTGCACAGCGTTGTCGGATATCAGGGAAATCAGTGATGGGCACGATGTCAAGAACACCCCAGATGTAATCCGTTGACTCGCCCTCAAGCTTGAAACCGAGCTCCTTTCGGACCCACGAGTGAGCACCGTCTGCACCAAGCATGTACTTCGCCTTTACTACCTCGACCGTGTCGGCCTTTTCGTTGAGTTCAGCTGCTTTGAGCATATCGGCTGTATCATCTGGAGAAAGGTTGCTGCGGAACAGGCCGTCCTGGACAGTAGTCCCATTGGCAGATGTCGATGTCTGTTTTGGTTGAGCCTCCTCTTCACTGAGATGCCGAAGGTTGACAGTGATCGGGTATGCATCTGGGTCTTCAGCAACTTTGGGATCAATCTCAAGGCTCGTCGGCAAGACACCTCGCTCTACTGAGATCTGTCCCTGGCTGAAGTCGTTGATAGCGTCGAGGAAGAATCTCTCAATGCGACCTTGGTGAAGAACAACTTGTTGAAAGCGACTGATGCCAGGAATCGTGTCAGCAATCCTTGAGCTTCGACGAAGAACACCCTTCTCATCAGGGTTCCAAAGGGAGATTTCGAGCATGTGGTTAGATTCAATCCAGGCTCGGTGCGCAAAGCCGAATGAGTCGAAGATCTCAAGTGTTCGGCATTGAAGGCCGTCGGCTTGACCATTGAAGATCTGAGGATGTGTTAGTATAACGCACAAGATAGGATGTGGAAGCTCACCTTTGTTCCTCTCTTGTCGACGATGCGTGTTTTGATGCCGCATTTGGCGAGCCATGTTGCCATCATGAGGCCGGCAGGTCCGGCTCCAACGATGAGGACATCAACATGATCTGTCTTTGCACCAACAGCCATCTTCGTGCGAATTTCGTATTTACTCTTATAGGATGAAGTGTCTGATAGCAAGGTAGTGATATTGTCAATGTGCCAAGAAACACTCGCAAGATCTTATACTCATTGATGATTTGAAGAAGGTCAAGTGATGCAAGGGCGAACCGACAAGTTGGTAAGATCCGAGTCGGAAGACGGGTGCCTATGTGCCTTGACACATGAGATCGGAACAGTTACGAATGGCCCTCGAGTGACTGGTCAGGTCATATGTACAGCAGCCACGTTATGTAACATTTTGTCGGTCTTGATAGGTCGAGGCTCGTACCGGAATTATCATCTTGAATTGACGGCAGATTTCCGTGATGACCTTAGCCCAGCTTGACCCTAGCTTGCGGGGTAAAGATGGGGACCAGTTGTGAACAGCGAATAGCATCATCTATCATTGTTAGCCACCTACTGATAAGTTTATCCCAGTCCCGACCTACGTCCGGGGGAAAGGAGCATGGATATCGGAAGGAGCAGAAACTGGAGGATGGTCAATCAAAAGCCTTGTATGCAAGTGCGGGTCTCCAGTTTCGGATGTTGGTTGATCATGCAGTTTGGCATTTCCGAATTTTTCTTCGGATCCAGGGTAGTCATTCATCCGAGCTGTAGGTTCAAACGATATTTCGGAGAATCAAAGAGACACATCAAAAACAGGCATGAATATAAATGAAAAAAGGGTTCCTATTGCATCGTGTTCCAAGAACTTGAACCTTGGCGTCCGTCATATCTTTCAAGAAGGAAAATGTAATTTCTCCAGAACCGGAAGGTTTTGATTCGTGCTATTTTTAAATGTATACTCGATAGCTTAATAAAATGAACAATTTCTTCTAATGCTTAATATGAGAAGCTAGTTCTTTTCCTTTTCCGAAGATTCCCATCGTTCCAATCTCGTCAGCCACTTATCGCCTGCGACAGGAGAAGGGGAATGGCTCAAAATAAATAACCCAGGTCCTCGATTTGGGTCAAGGACCGATGCCATCAACAAAGACTGATGCATGGATAATGTTACCAGATCTGGTGTCCGTGTTACGGAGCTGAATCTTAGTGGAGGCGCCAATGGCCTTTGCCAGCGAGTGACACTGGAGCTTCACTATCATCGTCCCCTGGCATCCTTGAAAATGCGCCTGAGTTAGTTGCTTCGCCACCGCCAAACGGGCTCAGCCTTATCAGTCATGAAAGCTAGGGGTCCAGCCAAGTGTAAAAGCTGTGATCAGCAATCGTGAATTGCTGACAGGTGATGCTATTCCCGTTCTTCATGGTCATCCGGGTAGTACTTGAACAGAAATATGAACATTGCATTGACGTCTAAATTATGCGAAAGGCACGGTCTAAAACAGCTTGTATCCTGGCATGATATGGGCATCCCAGTTATCCTCAAACTCATACCCCATATGCTCACCCGCTCTCCTCACGAGTCGCTTCGCAGGACAATCACTAATAGTAGTCGATGTTGAAGTAGTCGTCGTAGGAAGAGTAGTCGTGAACGCAGTGATCCCAGCCTCAGAGCAAGCCGCGTAGTATTCCTCTGGAGAGTCGCAGTAGGTAGCGTAGACAGGGACCTCAGTTGGCTGGATGGTAGTGGCAGTTGGTTCTCCGTCTGCGCGGGCTGCAAGCGTATTCATCGCTGGTCGCCAGGTCGGGAAGGCTGTTGGAATGCGAAACGCAAGTTCGCGCTTGAACACGGTTGAAGTTCTGGAAATGTCAGTCCACGGACCACGATCGAAAAACGCATCAGCGCAAGTCTTACTCAGGGTATGGGCTAACTGTGACTGTGTTCAGTCTCGAACAGTCAGCTAGACGGCTCTCCCGTGGAGGCTCGCCGTTCAAGCCATCAATACCGACAAAACAGGCATCGGAAGAAGTGGTGGGCTCGACAGCATCGGACGAGGCAATCGTCTCTGCTACAGTGGTTGTTTCGGCACTGGACGTCTCGACTCCGATGATCTGTCCGTTCTGGCATTGCTCCTCTGCATCATCATGTTAGCCAGATACAACGCAGATGCTACAGGTCCAGGGTCCTGCATACCGTTGTAAACCATGAGAGTAACAGTTTCACAGTCAGTAGGCTCTGAACCAAAGGTGATGTATACCTGTCCATCAGACTCGGTCTGACAGAACCCAGCCTCGCCAAACGACGAATCCGTCCATGAAAGACGACCCTCGCTAATTGAGAATGTCGTCATGACAGCATCAGCTGGTGGTTCGCCCTGAGCAGCAAGTTCCTGAAAGCTGTTGCCAGCATAGTAAATAGGAACTCCGTTCTCCAAAAGCTTTCCCTCGTCAAGGCGAAAGACTGAGGCAAAGGTGCATTCGGTGGGGTTGTTGCTGCCCACGAATGTTGTATCTCGCTTTGACAGCCGACGTCGAGGGTTGACCTGGAGGATAATAGCCACTCCAGCTGGTACGGATGCGCTTGTCGTAGTGGCAGCTGCCTCTGTCGTAGTCGTGGCTTGTTCAGAAGTGGTTGTGATCACTGAATCCAAGATGCTTGTTTCGGAAGCACTGGCGGACAGCGTGTTGGACGAAACCCCACCAGGCTTACAAGGCCCAGCAGCAGCATGAGCTGCTAGCACAGCGAAAAGAAGACTCTTGGCGATCATGGCTGCAATACAGAGTAGTCTTGGATGTATAATGTCAAAGCAGAACCCATAAACTTGGGACTTGGGAGATAAATATGGCAATCTGCATATCATACTTCATTTTACGAGCTCTCTTAGCGCTGACCAGCCAGCCGTTGTGCCGTATTTAGTCAGGGGTTTTGAAGAAACTATTGATATTAGGTCCTTTGGCGCTGAAAACTATTGAATGGTCTAGACCTGTATCGAGCAACGAGGTCGGAATTTACTGGCTTTGGGCCACTCGGGCGCTGAAAAGGAGATTTGATGGCACTAATCGGCGCAAACTGTCCTATTGGTCAACTTCTAAGCGAGTATACTTGCCTCCTAGCACGTTATGGCGCGGTTTTCGATTCAGTTTATTATGAAATAAGTACCCCGCAAATCAATGAAGGAACTGGCTTTAAGCGACGTCCTTCATCCTTCTTCTCATCAAGAACAATAACGCAATGCGAGTAAAGATATACCAGGAACCGTCAATCTTCTGGGCAGAAATTGTGCAAGTGGTATATTAGACGTCATAAGCTTTAATCATAAATCAATCAATCAGCAAGTGATTGTTACTTGAATGGAGAGTTGTAAGGCGAAGCGTAGATGTTTTTTAAAAGCTACCCTTGGATCAGTATTATAACGCATTGATTACCAACCCCCCCTCGTAGTGTAATTACCCCCCCAAATTGTGGCTTGACCTATTTGACTGAGGCTGGACGCCGATATCGCTTTTTCACACGCATTTGGATAAGCGGCTAATGTGATTCACGAAAACCCTGTATTCGACGAATCTATTTAAGTCCCTGCAAAATGATCTCTGCCAATTCTCGGCCTTCTCCCTAACGCAACTTGGGAGAGCTCATCCACTGCAAGATCGCACAAAAATCAGGTTCATAATAACCAGTATTAAACGCGTCACCCACCCAAAAGCATACTATTAAGTTGCAGTCCGTCGCCCTCAATGAGTCGCTCACGCAAAGCGACCAAGCATCCCCGTTTCCGCGATATTGATGCCTGGGAAACTTTGAAAAGACGTGACCTTGAATACGCTATCAGTCTTCTTGTCTCTGGTGAATGAGCCATCAGGGCGTTGTTAAAGATGGTTGGAGCTCCTTGTATGAGAGAGTCGGTAGTGAACGTTGCTATGAGACTGCATTCCTCGCATTGATCCTTTGCCGTCATGTGATCGACTATCTGGCAGAATCTAATCTGTGTGAAGAATTCAAGACACATAGACTATTGCTGAATATCGCACCACCTATGCTGAAGATAAGCATTGGACCTAAGTGTTCAAGCTTAAGAATACAGCTCGTTATAACAGCATCTTGGAATCGATCATTGACTTTATGGGTCCTTACTGGACAACTTTCATTGCGTCCGCGCGTACTCTTGCATCTCTCAGCGTACTCAGCATAATGGAGTGTGGCCTGGACATTTATTACCGGCGTTTGGGAGACGCTCCTGTTGCAACGAGCAAGGACTACAAGCCGCTAGAATGGGGGAATATCATGACGCCGAGTTCCCACTGCGTGCCGTTTTATTGATGTGTCATTCAAGCTCATCGAGAAACTATCAGAGCAAATACTGTCGAGTTGCGTTCAACTGAAATCTTTCGCTACGCAACCTCGTGTCTGCGAGACTCTCACGGAACAAATACGGGAGGTCTCGAAAGGCAAAAAGGTCAATTAACGCCACAGATAACATCTCATTGTCATCGGCTCTTTTTCTACTTCTATGCAAATCTCGTTGAGACTCTGCTGGCTGTACAACCAGACAACATACCAGCCACTTTGTCCACATTATCATCAAACAAGTAATGATTCAACAAATCTCACTTCGGCACCTGTTCGGACATTGTCGCTACCGACAAAGCGGGCGAAAGCTTGAGAATATTAAACCCCGAACACGATGACATCCAAGGCGTGCCATGTTGGAACTTGGAAGCTCGGCGGCTATAGTATGTATGATATATCCCAATGGGACCAACTGCTCGGCGCCAACAATGATGCCGAATACATCGAGACACTGGAGGAGTCAAGGTTTGGTTATCTAATGTTCGTGTTCGGCTTTTC
Organism: Fusarium agapanthi; assembly: GCA_001654545.1. NCBI lineage: Eukaryota > Fungi > Ascomycota > Sordariomycetes > Hypocreales > Nectriaceae > Fusarium > Fusarium agapanthi. Next base: position 34,743 of record LTDI01000251.1, read on the forward strand.
TCATCGAGAGTATCCGTCACAAACAGAAAATGGGGGCGTTGACCTTTTGGCGTTGGAAAAGTCAATATGCTGAGACATAACCAAGCCGCTGGCGATGACACTGGAAAGCGCCAGATTGAGGTGTGGCTTGAACCCAAACGACAAAGTAAATAACAACAACAACAATAACAGCCTCCTGTCGTTTTCTGCGGGTTGCAATGGAATCAAGAGAGAGTTCGACCTTGCTAAAACATTTATCGCATGTCAACACGACTCAATAGAAAAAACACTCAACAGAAAAAACAGATTATCGCATGCAATGCAAGTCGATACCATTCACATTTAGTCATATTGACATCTCAACTCCCAAAATTGAAAAGGTAAAATGGTCTGCAATTCTGGATCAACATCAGTCCACAGTTGAGTCCATGTTTGCCAATCTCTTTGTCGTCGGGAATGCGTTCTATAGTATGAGTGACCAGACAGAGGCGGACAGACTCATGCTCGTCAACAACGACAACGAGAAGCTAAAGTCCTTCTACAACATCACCCTGAACACTTGGTTTTCTTGACAACCAAGCACAAGGCAAAGATTGACCGACACCAAAAGTACGCGAACAGAAAACAGAGAAGTACCTCGACTGAGAGTCACATGGGAGTTTGACTGGATTAGACTTTCCGGGAATAGATAACAAGAGCAGTGATCTGACAGATCGTGACTGACTTCGGCCTTTCTTTTGGTGTTGCCAACAGCGACGTGTGTTGCAGCCGCGAAATGAATTGAGGGGTAAATACAAAGCGCCCTCAAAGTTTGTCCTACGAATGCTGATAAGAAACTTGTATAAAATGACTGGCCCTTCCCTTTGCGAGTGCGAAATCTGTCAGGACATTCACAGCCCTCTTCCAATTATCACCCGAACATATTTATTAACTCTAAGAATTATCAATAGGGTCTATTCAAATCGGTAAGCTATTAAGTATCTGGATAATGAAGCCTTCTTCGCAAACTAACCTCATTTACAGGAGCATATTCCCCTCTTGACTTAGAGTTAAAAATGTGGTTCCTTTCTACACTTTCTCTGCTTCTATCTGTTGCTTCTGCGGCAAAAGTCAGCCTTTCTTTCATACTAGACGAAGGAAAAAATTTGTCATCTGTGATTGTATATAGCGACCACGGGGGCATTCTTATTGGGAGATGCGGTAGGGTTATTGACACTAAAGTGCCTATTGACTTCTCTAAAGTTACAGTCAATGATGGCGCAAGATCACCATATGGGAACTATATGGAAAATAGTCTTTCGCGGGTACCCATCACAAGCGGGAACTTTACAGTCGGGAAAGCTACCTACGCAATTCAGCCTGATCCTGTGTATTCAGGAGGCCCTTCATGCAAGACAGATGTTGACTCCGTCAGCAACCGCATTTCTGTTTACTGCACAAACCTATCATGGAATTATGCAGATATCGACAACGAACCAATAAAGGAAGCAACTCGTTGTTTTGGCGATCCTCCCCCGGCAAGGGAGGAAGACGAGACGGACTATTACACGAAGAAGGAGAAAGAGGACTATCATAACAAGAGCCTCATAGCGCCTAAGTCCAAAATAGATCGTCGTTGTGGGAAAGGGAAGGCGATGATAGGTCTTGACGGTACTGGTTAGTATAATGATTTAATTACCTACACTCGACCTAACTAACGTTTGTATCAAGGATGGCCTCATCAGAGGTACTTCTACCGACAAGTCTCGGTAGGCTTCCACCCTACAGCCTTATTGTCTGTTGCTCTTGATGCTAATTAATCACAGGAAAATATACAATGTGGCCCGAAGCAGACCTGTTGTACTAGCAGAGACCTCTCATATACGTTCAGCTTCATGCTCATGGCAACTACTGGCGCCATCGGGCAATTCGGGGGGGCTACCTTTAGTTTCTCGGTTACCAACGCCTGGACAACAGGGAATTCATATACTTGCCATGGCAACCCAGGTGATAAAGTCTGTGTTTGGATAAAAGTTGCGCACACTGCATGTAGGTCACAGGCTTGTATATACTCTATAAGCAAAATGCTGATGGATAACACAGACACCGTTCGGAATCCCTTACCCAATGCCATAGACCCCTGGCTGAGTCCCTCAGACCAACAGATTCTGCAGTGTAGAAAGTATGGTAAGCAATATGTCATTGCCGCCCCGAATATAGAAAATGACAGCGGCGGGTTTGTCTGCAAATACAACGACGATTGCAAATCGAAGCGTGCAAGATACTGGGAATGCAATGGTAGGCAAGATACAGACTTCAAGTACTGTCCACCTCCTGGATACCCACGAAAATTGCATGAAGATGAAGTTCCTCTACCGCAGTGTTTGGAAGAATTGGCTTTTGCGAAAGCAAGGGAGGAGAAGAGGAGAAGTATGAGTAGAAAGGCATGGAAGAAGTATGAGAAAGAGAGAAAGAAGGAGTATAAAAAGCTGAAGAAGGAGTACGAGGAAAGGACAAAAGACGAAAGAGAACAAGAAAAGATGGAAAAGAAGAAGATGGAAGAGGAAAGGAAAGCTAGAAAGAAAGGTCAAAAGGATAGTTAGGATTCTCTTAAAATTCTTTATAAGGTTTATTTTTTTAATATATAAACTTATGTTTTAAGATATATTTACAGTTTAAATAAATAACTCTCCTTAGATAGCAACCATACAACACCGACACTTGCTCTAACACCACTCTCAATAGCTCCATCAACAAAACCTCTCCATCCATTAGCCCAGTCAGCGCTGGCGAAAAAGACTCTTCCATGAGGTTTCTGAAGCTCCTTGAGCCAGCAACTCATGGCCGGGCCAGGTCCCCAGCAGCTCCAGGTCCCTTTTGCAAGATCATCATTCATCCAGTCGTGGGTGAGATACGCTTCAACCTCGGCATCAGGTTTGATGTATTCCTTGAAGCTTGTGGTGATGTCTTCGGTAGCCTGTGGGTCTGCGAGATGCCCACCATAGCCAAAGCCAATGCAATATGTACCATTGTTCTTGTTGGTGTTGCCATTGTGGTCAGAGAATGCAAAGCACCAGGGGGAACTTCCGTAGCCGCTTGCCATAGCGAACCAGCCAGGCTCGGTTTGCTTCAGCTTGAAGTGAATTTTGGCACCTTGGTTGATATGGCCTGCCTTGACAGCTTCTTGGCGGAGTGGCGAGAGAGGAGGATTGAATGAGATATCCGACAAGCAGTTCCTAAATAATTGTCAGCTTCCAGGTGTAGCTACAATAAAGATGGACGGTACTCACAAAGGGATAGTCGAGATCACGTATTTGGCTTCGATACGTCGACCGTTCTTTGTAGTCAAGGTAACCCCCTTCCCTTTCTGGTCGATTTTCTCAACCACAGTATTGAACAGTAGATGTCCTCTATACTCAGACAGTATTGACAGTGCTAGCGATGTCATACCACCCTTTCCAAGCTTACAGAGCCCAGCACGCTCGAAAACGCCAGCCATTGAATGGCCACCAAGTGCATACCATCGCAGCACTTCGACAAAGCCACATTGTGAACCTGGCACAGAGCCAAAAGAGCTGACCATGGCATCAAATATGTCCTTCTCAACCTGGGGAATGTCCAACTGGTCGAGGCGATCTTTTGCGGATAGGTGCTCATATTTCTTCCATAAGGCAGGCTCGCGCAATGGATCGTGGGGATATGGCATTAAATCGTAACTGGTCAAGCCGTCAATGTCGAAGAAGGCATCGGCTACTCTCTGAACTGATTTGTTTGTCTCTTTGGTATCAAGCTTTCTTGGACCAGAAAAGCTTGCAGTATAAGCTGTATACTTGGCGTCTGCTGTTCCGGCTGAGGTCTTGAGGTTTCCTTGAAGATTATAGCGGTGGATCTCTGAATAAACGTGTGGCTGGCCCCTGCAATCACTGCATCAGAACTATGTATCACCCATCACACAACGGTCTTACCAATGAACCCAAGTTCCTCCCATCTCAAATTCCTCACCCAAAGCTTTGGCTGTCCATGTTCTTCCGCCGATGCGATCCCGGCCTTCGACAAGAAGAACCTTACCGGTGGTCAAACTGATATCTCGGGCAGCGATGAGTCCAGCAAAGCCTGTTCCGATGACAACAACATCATATCTATCCAGCAGTGCCGATTCAGGTGTACCATTGATAACAGAGTCTGTTTCAAGGCCAGTTGTGAGGCCGTTGCTGGTCCAGAGATAACCTTCTTTTGAAGTTGGCATAATGACTTGATGCAATGCTGATGACAAGAGAAATATGTGAGAATATGCTCAAGGTCATTGATAGACAACATGGCCGCCTTAAATGCAGTGGAGGTCTACTGAGCTTATTTCCTCATTGGGACAAAATGTACGAGGTTGATGATAAGATGGCTAAAGTGGTCATTCCGACGTTCCGAGCAACTCGCACTTTGCATCCATTTTAGTACTAGACTGGAACTTGTGGGCAACGGGAATAACGCTTCCGACTACAGATGTCCCAGACTTTTGCAATCAATACAAAACAGCGCGGCATTTACCAATACTAATAAAAGATTAATCGGTCAAGTATATCTGCAAGTAGTTATAAGCAAAGAGAACCACATTTCATGAGATACCGAGTTTTATTACAAATGGTAGTATTTAAAAGGTCATCCAAACATTGTTTCCAGCCTCTTTTCCGACATAATATCAATCCAGTGAAAGCTCGTTATCGCTGAGTACGCGTTCTGAACTGCCGGCAACACGTCTACACGCGCCCAAACCTCCTCCAGTATAAGCATAGCGTTTCTGATTGGCCCCAAACGAACAGCCGCAAACATCTTGTGAATCCGCTGTCGAACAAAGGTCCGCAGACGAAATGTTTCCAATCTCTTTGGTCCATCGTCTTCTCCCCTTGATGTGACGGGCCCCAGGACACTTCCAGCGATCAGCAGTGACAGAAGCTGTATCGATATTGTCCCTGAGTCATCTGGAATCTTCTCCAAGATTTCCAATATGCTGAATGCCAGTCCCATGACTAGGTGTGTCGTGTCATTACCATGGTCCAAATCAATAGCAACGTCTGGGCTCTCCTCTCTCCTTGTTATCTCCGGGAATGCAGAATAGAGCTCTAGTAAGGCAGCCATGCGATAGCAGCGAGAAATAGCCAGCAAATGATCAGGCGTTGTACACGGGTCTCCAATGTCATCAATAAGACCAACAAAGGGCAGCCGATACTCCATGATCTCACGTTCAAGACTAGTTGCTTTGACGAGTAACTCAGAATACAGGGCCCTCCGATGGATCTCTCCAGATTCAAAAACCCGCAAGCTCTTTAGAGCCTGGTTATTCCTTACTAGTGTTAATGTCTTTGCAAGAAATACAAAAATGGGCGTTGCAACTCCTGTCCATGGACAAGGCTGGATGAGTGCAGGGGTATGTGGATCACAAAACATGGTGAGATGTGACAAGCCTTCGTATTGCTGGTCGAAGAGCGCTGAGCTCATAGCTTCCCAATATATCATGGATGAGACCACAAATGTTTGTGTTCTTGTCATTTTCTTTCGTTTTTCGATGTTTGTGAGTTTGTTTGATGTTATCCATGACCTAAATAGTTGTCGTGACCCATGGAGATGTGGCAGACCGGTTGCAGAGACATCATGCCAAGCCTAATGAGTTAACATGTCAGTCTTGATCAGATTAAAGGAGCATAGATACTTACCGCAGTCATTCCCAAGAATATAATGCTCAAGAGCAAATCATCTGAAACATTCAAGATTTTCTCACGAGATACCAAGGCCGTAGGCTGGTTGTCATCCACCCCGCATTCCGTGCTCATAGGAAGCTCAGACAATGTCTGTGAAAGATGTGACATTGCCTCAGTCTGGAACTCCAGTGGAATATAGCTGCTTCTTCTGTCGCCCTGGTACAAATGAGCTGCTGACATGCTCAACACGCAACCAAAGAGTAGGGGTGAGTCGGCCATCATTCTGGCAACTTCTGATCGGAACGGATTATTCGCCGAGTCGAAGGATGAGTTTAAATGGCAAACTGTTGTAAAGTAGTGGTCCAGGATGAGTGATGTTTGTAGAGTTGGTGTATAGGGAGTCAGGCAAAGAGAGTCATCATAAAAGGCATCGAGCGCAAGAGGAAATTCCTCATCGGCTTGGAAATCGTCGCACAATGTCGATGGTTGTTCTGCATTCAACGTCGAGGGTGGCTGTATTTCCAAAAAGGCCTCCAAGTGCTCCCTGGCATCAGATAAACTCGAACTAGGTCGTTGCGTGAAAGGACCAGGTGCCTGTACTTCAGAGTCATTGTCGTTCTGAGTCTCGACGCGTCCAGGGTCTGATTTCGGCTGCATCAAGTTTGATAGATCTCTGGACCCTGCGTCAAAACAAGAAAAGGAGTTACCCGCAGTTGGCGACGAATTGGCCATGTGTCTCTCATACTTGACCGACCATCTCACAGGTTTATGATAGCCGGGACATTCGACACCGATTTTCGCGCACCTCTTACATCCTGGCAGCTGTTCATCACATTTCACCTTCTTTTCTTGAAAGTTAGTATTATAATGGACTTCTCGTTTCGACAAGACATGCGACTTACGCGTCTCTTGCAGTTAGAACAGCCAGCTAGACACGCCTGTTAGCTAAGTCTCTTATATCTCTAAGAGATGTACTAACTCCGTGTTTTCACCTTCTTAGCACGGCGTCTTTTTGACTCGTCCGTCATGGTCAAGAGTCCTGCTGCTTTTATAAAATGATGATGAGATTTACATTTCGGAACTTCTGTCTTACGGGAGAAAAACCTTCTTTGACGTCAAGATGCGCTCGCTACCCCGCACTCCGGTGTTCCGGGGAGGGTCCACCAGGATAACGCTTCCAGTACGTGCCTGGTCTGGCAAAGTTAACCGTAGCATAGAGATAGTGATTGGATGTCTGACGTGTTATCGTAGATCCGCCCCACATCTACCTGCAATCCGTAAGGTTAACTTACCCTAAAGAGTGTCAATTTTTGAATACAGCTTATGCAATTGTGTTTATTCTGTTTAGTAGTAAGTCTTTATTGCTTCCTTCTCTGCTTCACTCCTAGATACCAACTAACGCAAGCCTTTTTGCAATAAAGTAAGTTTACTTCTGTTATGTTCAGTGCTTCCAAGACTCAGATCTCTTGAATGGACACATGACTGGTAGCAGCAGCTCAAAAGATACCAGTCCGATAACAGATAACAGATACGCTAGTTTGAAATAAAGATAAGATAAGCGGGCCCTCTCCGCTAGTCAGCGGAATCGAAGGTCAATCTGACATGTTAACAAGGCTGAAGACGCGGAATATTCTCCGCCCTAGGTCGGATCGTATCCACTTGGGGGGAAGTGTCAACAGGCTCAAGACCTCTGTAGCTTTGAAGTCCATTGCCGAGGTTGAACAAGATCGTGCCGCTGCCAGTTCCAACCTCAAGAACATGACCTGGAGCCTGACCATCACGAAGTGTCTTGATAGTATCATCAAGCCACTCTTGCATCTCCACCTTATCAATCTCACTTCCATCATACATAGACGTCCAGCCCTTGAAGTCCTTTCCAATAGTAGACGGATCAATATCCCCCAATGTCGGCATACATCTCAGTCTCGAAATGATCCTGCCATCCCTCAACCTGGTTATCATTCGCATCGCCCTCCAACGAATGATCATGATCAATGACCACGAAGCCAACCAAATCTGCCTTTTCACCATCATCCTTCTGTACAACGACAGCAGCGTCGCGAACAGAACTGTGACCGAGCATAGCAGCTTCTACCTCCGCTGACTCAATAAGGTTGCCGAGGATTTTGAACTGGGTGTCCATGCGACCGAAGAACTCAATGAGGCCGTCGCCTACTCTGTACCGCACGCGATCCCTAGTGCGATAGGCCCTCACTCGCTGGCCATCAACTTGAATGTGAATGAAGCGGTTCTTATTGAGGGCTGGGTCGAAATACCCGCGCGCAAGACCATCGCCAGTGACGACGAGCTCTCCCATGACACCGACGCCAACAAGTTGCTGGTTCAGATCGCTAACGGAAGCTCCGGAGTTGTTGACAGCTCGCCCGATAGGAACACCATTGATGAATGAGTCACCAATAGCGATAGGATACCTGGTGCTCATGATACCATTCTCTGTTGGTCCATACCCATTGTAGCACTGCCCCCGAACAAGACTCTGCGCCTCAATCGCATCCTGACCATCGAAGCGATCTCCAGCAGCCATGAGAAAGTCGAGTTCCCTCAAAGCATCACGCGCATCAGTGAGATAAAGCTGAGCAGTGCAGGCGCCATACAAGCGGCGTTGATCTGTTGCTTGATGAACATGTCTTGGAGCGCTTTGACGTCGAGTGTAGTCATGTAGTCTATACATACTAATGTTCCGCCGTTGAGGAGGGTGAAGAAGATCTCGTAGGTGGCGCCGTCAAAGGCGGTGTTAAACATGTGGGCTGAGCGCGGTTGGGTTGGGAAGTTGGGAATGATGTTGCTTGTCATGAGACGGACGATGACGCGGTGCTCGACCATGACGCCCTTGGGTCGGCCGGTTGAGCCGGAGGTGAAGAGGACGTATGCGAGACTTGTCGCAGTAGGGTTCGACGTGTCGATATGGGCGTGGCCATTGAGACTGTTTGTGTCGCGACACTCTACGGCCTCAGCGATACCCACAACCTCCAGGTCAGGTACATCCAGCTCTGGAACGGGGACGTCTGAGCCTAGAAGCACTATTTTAGGCCCCAGGAGACCAGACAAAATGTCGCTCAGGCGGGCAGAGGGAGACTTGACGTCGAATGGGAGGTAAGCCAAGTTCGCCTTGAGAATACCGATGATCGCAACAATCGCTTCACAGGATCTTGGCGCTAACACTCCGACCAAAGTCTCAGCTGGCATACCCCGTCGGCGAAGCCATATCGCAAGCAGTTCAGACTGACGGTCAAGCTCCGCATAAGTAAGTCGCGTCGAAGAATCCACGACTGAAAAGCAGTCTGGGTAAGCAGCGACTTGCGTGCGAAAGATGCCAATTAAGCTTGTATGCCTTGCATACTCAACCTTCTTGATCCTGAGTAAATCCAAGCGTCGAAGCTCCTCAATCCCATCCGTAAGTGGAAGAACCGAGATCGGAACCTGCGGCTTCTCAAGACCATTGCGCAGAATCTGGAAAAATACGCTGACCACATTCTCAATAGTCTCAGGCTTAAACAGATCCGTCGCAAAGTTGCAACTGCCCTTGAGCCCATCAGCCTCCTGGAACAAATGGAACTCAATGTCAAACCGTGTATACGCCTTGCTAGACACAGCCTCCGACTCAAGGCCCTGAAGCTCAAACTTTCCAAGGTCCTTTTGAGAGTGAACCGCAAAAATGAGCTGCGCAAGGGGTGTTCGCGAAAGGTCCCGTGAACCGGGTAGCATTTTTGACACGACGCGCTCGAAGGGGACGTCTTCGTTCTCAAATGCCGCGGTGGTAATAGCTCGGACCTGATGGACTAGGGAGCTGAAGGTGTCTTCGTCATCGACGGTGATGCGCATGCACTGCGTGTTGTCGAAGAAGCGATGATGTTCTCTAGTTCCCAGCGATTGCGGTTGGCGATGGGTGTGCCCATGACAGCGTCGTCAACGCCTGTGAGACGATAGTGCGCCGCGCGGAAAGCAGAGAGTAGAACGGCGAATGAAGTTGTGTTGTTCTCGTTGCAGAACCCTCGTAGGTTCTGGTACAGTTCCCCGTCGATAGATACTGGCACGACGCCTGCTTCACCGGACAAGAGTGCCGGACGAGGGAAGTCAGTGGGTAACTTGGCCGGCGAACAATCAGCGAGTTGTTTCTTCCAGTAATCAAGCTGTTTCTCGTGTTCCGGGGCTTGAGCTTCTTGCTTCTGCCACATGGCAAAGTCGCTGTACTGGATGGGGGGAGGGTTCATGGCTGAGAGAGGGTCGCGGCCTTGAAGAGCTGCGGCGTAGAGTTGGCTGAGGTCGTGGCGGAGGACGTCAATTGACCAGCCGTCGGAGATGATGTGGTGCATGACGATGGACAGGATGTAGTCGGTGTTGCTCAGGCGGATGAGAAGTGCTCTACAGCCTGCTTCGGAGGTGAGATCGAATGGAGTGATCTGCTCTTTTTCCAGGAGTTGACGGTAGTCACCACCTGTCGCGTCGACGACTCTCAATTCCTTTGAGAGGGTTTTGTGAATAATCTGCACACTCATGCCGTCGTGGTCCTCGAATGTAGTTCGCAATGTCTCGTGGCGCTGCTCCAAAGCCATCAGAGCACGACTCAGTGCATCTATGTCTACCAATCCTCGCATGCGAACAGCGTAGGGAATCAAGTACCAGAGAGCGCCGACTTTCCAGTTGGTCCAGGAACCAGAGTTGACCTTGAGAGTAAGACTGCTCAACTGGTCCATCGCGAGTAGCCGTTGGGATGATATCGTATGACACAGCGCTACCGCCGACGATAGCCTCAAGACCAGCGAGTGTAGGGTTCTGATAGATATCGGAGACCTTGAGCTCAATACCTGCTGACCTTGCCATGTTGACCATCTTGATGGCAGTGATGGAGTGGCCGCCCAACTCAAAGAAGGTTGACCCAATGTTGGTAGCGCCGGTTTCAAGACCCAGGCATTGGCACCAAACTTCCTCCAGCTTGGATTCGCTGCTGGTTGCTGACTGGGTCAGCTGAGATGGTCGGAAGCCCATTCCTTGAGTTTGCTGGACCAGCATGTCGCGACCGATAGAGCGAAGCTTCCTGCGGTCGACCTTGCCTGTCGCGGTGCGAGGAAGATGCTGCATGCTGATGTAGGCCGATGGGATGGAGTGACGAGGGAGGACCTGCTCCAGTTTCGCACTCATGCTCTTAGTCGCAGTAAGATCTGACATGCTGACATCTCCTGCAGACTCGGTTCCTTCAGAGGCGATCAGGAAGGCAACAAGAACAGTACTCGTAGGCGAGTCCGATGTCTTGACAGCTTCAACAACAATTGACATGTCGTCAGGTAATTGCTGTCGGAGATGAGTCTCCACCGCCCCAAGCTCAACACGCTGTCCTCTGATCTTGACCTGCGAGTCCATGCGACCGAGACAGACAACCGTGCCATCAGAAGCATATCGCGCAAGATCACCAGTTCTATAGAATTTCAGTCCATTAGGTAAATTCTCAGAAGGATACCAAGCTGGAACTGTTGAGAAGAATGGTGACTTCTCTGTTGGTGGAGGAATGATGTAGTCGCGCGCAATGCCTGGACTCTCAATCACAAGCTCACCAATTGCACCGATCGGGACCAGACGATTCAGGTCACTGGGATCAATGACCCAAGAGTGCGCGCCGACTGAGCAACCAATATTGTTTGGATCAGCGCCCGATGAACTAATATTTCCAACGAAGCAAATTGAAGAACTCTCGCTCTGACCGTAGCCATCTAAGAGTTGAACGCGAGGAGCCCAAATGGCGTTGACAGACGGTGACATCTGCTCACCAACAAGCACCAGAGTCTGCAGCCCAGGAACATCATTAGGCTGAAATGTACCCATGTAAGACGGTGTCGCCATCATCCAATTGACGTTTGCCCGATTGACGAAAGCAGGAACATTGTTCATGCGATCGTCATCAGAAGGAATGCACACGCAACCGCCGTGTATCAACGTCGTCATGATCTCGAGAAGACACGCGCCAAATGCGTGAGATCCGAATTGAGGAGCGCGCGTGTCGCTGTTGATACCGAGTGCAGAGCCGAATTTGAGGGCACAAGACGAAAAGGCTCGATGCTCGATCATGATGCCCTTGGGGTCGTCTGTGCTACCGGACGTGAAGATAACATAGGCCAAGTCCTCTGGAGTAACCATCGCAAGAGCAAGATCTGGATTAAAGGCGCAAGTGCAAATGAGCGAATAATGGCCTCTACCTTGCCTTTGTAAAGCTTGGATGTAAGCGCTACTGTCGCGCCCGTCTGCCCAACGACCTGCGACACTCTAGCATGAGGATCATTCGGATCAATGAGTGTAAAGGCATGCCCGGCTTTCATCACAGCTAGCATTGAGCGACGACCCATTTTGACTTCTCAAAGTAAATTGGGAGTATCGCGTGCTCTTGGTCTGGGGTACTAAGCTTGATGAGCGCTGCTAGGCGGGATGTGATGCTGTCGAGTTCAGAGTAGGTCCATTCCCCGTCCCAAGCGCAGATTGCGGGCTTCGAAGGGGAGATCGACGATGTTTTAAGCATCTCTTTGTGGATGAGGGTTGGTTGGGAAGGGATGGGGATTGGGTTCCAGTTTTGGATCTCAGCTTGATCTTCTCGGGTGATCATGTCGAGTTCTCCTACAGACGTCAAAGTGTCTGAAGAGTCTCGTAGTACCTGGATCAAATGACCCAGCTGTCGCAGGAGGCGAGCTATTTGCTGGGAGTCGATGAAGCTCTTGTCGTACCTGGCAATGATGGATACCCCATCACTGTCCATCTGACAGTGGAGAAGCAGAGCACGATTAGTGCAGGGCATGAATAGCTCAGACTCTCCAACCTTCTGGTGAATCTCACAGTTTGTAGCCTGCTCAGTATTTCCATCGGTGACTAACAGAACAGTCTGGAATCCGCAAGCAGCAGAGCCATCCTCCCCAGAGGAGGCGATGCTGCGAAGACCGACATCTGAAAACTGGCGGATGGCATCATCGTTGGCGTTGACTGCACTGATGATGTCTGACAGAGACTGGTCAGAGGCGCAGTGTACGCGGAAGGGGACAACAGTCCGTGTTGGACCATTTGCCAACAGCTGTTGCTCTGTCACCACGCCAAACAGCGCCTCTTGCGAGTGCGTGTAGCTTGACAAGGGTATGGCAAGTGCAGTCCGACAGACAGACATACAGGGCCAAGTCGTCTGAGCCGAAGTTGGAAAATTCATGCGATGCTCTGACTTTGCATCGGGGTAGGGAACAGCCAAGGGAGAACTCGGGTGCGGAAACGCCGAGGCATTCATATCACTCAAGTAATCCTTCCAGAACTGAGTCGCAGGATAAATGCCCCCAGTCTCTGGAGTCTTCGACCCATCAGTGGGAGTCAACGACAACCCATCATCCTCAGGATCAGACGACTCAGGCGTGTAGGGTCTGTTGGAGAGTTCATCTTGCCCATGCTTGTAAGCCTTGAGAACTCTACCAAGGATTCGTCCTTGAAAGACACTGGCAACAAGAGAATGACTGAAAGTCCAGATGAGGAGCATCTTCTTCGCAATTGGGTCATCCAGAAGAACAAATCTGTTGCAGCGAGGTCCAGAAGCCGCAGCTACTGCTTCATCTTGCACAACAGCATCCTTCTGATCAACACATGTGCAAAACATCCATGAGAAGACGAAGCTGTCTTTCAAAATGACCTGGTACGAATCTCCATTCTTAGAAGTGAAGGCACAGGCCCTCAAAGCATTAGAGTATCTGATTATGACTAATTAATTACAAACTGACTTACGAAAATAGCAATAGTAGTCTAAAATAATCCTAGGTATCTTTGCAGTATCCTTTATGACACTGGATAGCAAATGCCCTCCTGTCTCTTTGCTTTACTACCTCTATCATACGGTGAACCCATAAGCGAAACAATCACTTAGACACAGAGTCCTTTATCAGCACTCGATCTCTCCAACTTGTTCTGAAAAGGCATAACCATTTCCAAGCACCATGGCTTCCCAAAAACACCCAACCTGGCTGACGGCCTTCCTAGCCGACACAAGGCCGCCCCCACAGCTATTCGCTTGGTCTCTCGCCAACATCCAGCCAAAGCTTGATGAAGGCATTGACATGGGAAGTTCCAACAACGATGAGGAGTACGACCACGATGCCTGTGTCGGTTCACCAATAAACTCTGACCAGCGCATTTACATCATTGGTCCTGGCAACATCGGTCGACTGTACGCAACTCACATGGCTCGTCATCCCAATGCCCTTCCCATCACTCTCGTTGTTCACCGAAAAGAATTGCTATCGCAGTGGGTCGCATGTGAAGGCATCGGCCTCGCAGACCTAACCAGCGGCAAACTCTTCCTCAACAAACGCTTCACCATTGAGTGGTGGACCGAAACGAGACCTAACTACGGTCCTGTAAAGGAAGTCTCAGACGGAAAGAAACTTCAAAACGTCTTCATCTCCACAAAGGCAGAAGCTGGATTATCCGAAGCAGACCGTATTCGCCGCTACCTTGGGAGGTGCAGCTCTGTCGTCTTTGCCCAGAACGGCGTCTGCAAACTCTGGCCTCCCCACGGTCCTTTATACATCTCTCATCGCTACCCAAGGGGCGATACTCCAAAAATTTCCGCGTGTGTCGTGAGCCATGGGGTTGCATCAGCAGGCCCTTTCTTGAGCATCCATGCTGCAGGACATAAAAGCTGGAAGGAAGACTGAAATACGAGACTTTAATGGTTGCATTATAGACATGGCTTGTTTTTTGGGTACAGAACTGGATGTCAGCGTGCACAGGGGCTTAATTCAGTTAGTTGAGCGCTGTGAGAGCTTGGATAAGGTGGAGCTGAGTAGGGCATTGCTGTAATACAGGGTAGATTGGGCCTCTAAAAACCTTAATAATTTTAACATATTACTCCGTAGATAAATTATAATAACTATTCTTATCTGCTATTAATTAAGCTAATTCTTATTTTGTTACTTACAGCGTATAGCTAATTCTTCTATGTTAATTTAATCTCCTACCTGCAACTCTTACGTTTGCAGCCTCCAGGGACATTGTGTCAAATCGCAATACGTGCTTCTGGTAGTGGTCTCTATCCTGGCTTGCCCAAAGTAGACAAGCAGTTAAGCACAGTCTCTATACGGGAATCCTTGCCGCACATCAGCCCGAGACAACCTCGTATTCCCAATCGGGCATTTTACGAGCAGTAATCGACATGTCATCGGCAACTCAATTTCGCATATCACATCATACGAATTCATGTGCTAATCTGCGACATGTCTTAAACAAAAGATGGGCCGTTGAATCTGCCGCCAGGGATAGCCACGGAGTAAAACAGAATATTCCGATTGGACCGTCAGTGCAGACTCTTGATGAGACAGTGGACCACTACCGACGGAAGCGCTCCGAGCTGTAGCTCAACTTATAGTAATTCTCCGCTGAGCAGCATTAGCTGGCCTCATCTTGTCAACGCCACTTCATACCTATCAACCCCAACGAAAAAGAACCAAGGAGATTTCCAGACATATGATCTTATGTAAGAAGACGCTACTGTACTCCCCGCTGAGACAAACAACCGGCAAGTCTCTTTTCCGGCAATCCTTCCTTTGTTCGCTGCAGTCATCACGCGACGCCCAGAAGAATCTCACTCCCTTTTCTGCGCCGTGCTGACGCATGAGCAATCCCTAAATCCCCCCAATATGTCTGAGTTACAGCGGGTCCCCGGACTCTAGGTACAATCCGACGGGAAAATACGCGTGTCCGCGCTCCCGATCGAGGAACGGTATTTGTTGTTTCCTCCATTTGCTTTGGGGGTAACGCTGGGTGAGAAGAGAGGCTTGACGCTTGCAAACCGCTTCTATATCAATTAATTACTATGGGAAAACGAGTAGCGGAAAATTCGGCGGCGATCGGGGAGGGTGAGGAGAAACATACTGAGATGGGTGTTGACGGGCATCATGAGAGAGAGCCTACCTTTCAGGATTATATGGTATGACAATCACAGCTCCATCACGCTGAAGAAAGTATTCGAAGCTTACAATAATACTGTTTTCCCTCATATGTAGAGAGTCTTCAAGTATGCTTTCAAATGGGACTTTCTGGCTTATACCGTTGGTGTGATCGCCTCCATCGGTGTCGGCATAGCCTTGCCTTTGTTGAAAATCGTGTTTGGTAAGTGCAGAAACAAGACCTAATACTAAGGTTTCATGCTAATGAGTTGGTCGAACTGTAGGTCAATTTGCTAGCAAGTTCTCTGACTATGCTGGCACCGAAACACTGCCAGGCGATGAGTTCCGCTCAAAGCTCAGTGAACTTTGGTGAGTTTGACATGCCATACGAAAATTAATTTTCGCTTGACATGATCTCTAATCCCCGCCTCCATAGTCTTTATCTACTTGGTCTCTTCCTTGGTCGCCTTGTGCTAGGCTACATCAACAACGTGCGCTATCAATCTCAGTATTACTGCTCGCTTGCTTACCGATTCTCAGTTCGCATTTCGTATGACCGGTGTGAGAATCACCTCCGCTATTCGTCAAGACTACTTCACGGCCTTATTCTCACAAAGCGTCCATGTGCTGGACTCCATGCCTCCTGGATATGCGACCACTATCATCACAACTACCGGAAACGCTCTGCAACTCGGAATCTCCGAGAAGTTGGGTGTTTTCGTGGAGTACAATGCCACCATGATCGCTTCAATTATCGTCGCATTCATCTACAGCTGGCAGCTTTCGCTAGTCACATTCACTGCCGTCGTCTTTATCACCTTCAGCGTTAGCCTGGTCCTTCCCTACATCACCAAGGGCCAGACAAACCAGACCAAAGTATGTATCAGTTCTATTTCCTTATTAGATGTTGCTGACGGAAGACGTAGTCAGAAGCTCTGGCGATGTCTGTAGCTAGCGAAGCCATGAGCGGTATCCGAATGATTGTAGCGTATGGTGCTGAGTCACGAATTGGCAGCAAGTACGGCAGATTCGTTGACGAAGCAAAGAAGCATGCTCAATTCGCTGGTCCATTTATTGCCCTTCAATACGGTCTAGTGTTCTTCAGTAGTTACGCGGCGTTTGGTCTCGCATTCTGGTACGGAACTCGGCTTTTGCTCGAAGACAAGATCAATCAGCTTGGGGCCATCATAGTCGTCTTGTTCTCTGTCATGATGATAGTCACGGCAATGGAACGAATTTCTACGCCGCTTCTAGCAGTAAGCAAAGCAACAGTCGCAGCGTGCGAGTTCTTCACCGTCATTGATGCACCCCGGCCTAAAACTGGCCATCTCGCGGACCCAGATGTATCTGCAACAGACGACATAATCTTGGAGGACGTTACTTTCGCATACCCCAGTCGACCGCACGTCAAAATCCTCGATAACCTGAATCTACGCATCGAAACAGGCAAGGTTACTGCCATCGTCGGCCCCTCGGGCTCAGGAAAGAGTACAGTAGTCGGTCTTGTCGAGCGATGGTACAGTCTCAAAGAGCAGTACCTCATCTCCAAACCAGTTGAGAAGCCAACCGATAAGAACAAGGATGGCGACAAAGAGGAGGACGAGCAAGAGTTACAAGAACTCTCGTTTACAGGAGACGAAACTGGTCCGCCTGTTGAGCTCCGTGGCCGAATCTCTACGTCTGGCCACTCTCTTGATGACATCAACATCAAGTGGTGGCGATCGCAGATTGGCTTGGTTCAGCAGGAGCCGTTCCTCTTCAATGACAGCATCTACAGCAACGTTCTCAACGGCCTCATCGGTACAAAGTGGGAAAATGAGCCCGAAGACAAGAAGAGGGATATGGTGCATGAGGCCTGCAAGGAGGCATTCGCAGATGAGTTTATTGAGAAGCTGCCAGAGGTACATCAGACCACCCGTTGCCAACCAACTGACTTAGCATCTTGACGCTTGAGCAAAGCACTAACCTCTTATTGTCACTATAGGGCTACAACACCGCCGTCGGTGAGGTCGGTATCAAACTCTCAGGCGGCCAACGCCAACGCATCGCCATCGCCCGCGCCATCATCCGCCGTCCTGCAATCCTCATCGAGACGAAGCCACTAGCGCCATTGACGTCCGCGGCGAACGAATCGTACAAGCAGCACTCGATCGAGCCTCCAAGAACAGAACAACAATCGTAATCGCACATCGCCTTTCTACTATTAAGAAGGCTGATAGGATTGTTGTTCTGCGACAAGGACAGGTTATCCAGTCTGGTACTCATGAGGGTCTTTTGACTGATGAGACTGGTCTTTACTATAACCTTGTCAATGCTCAGGCACTGTCGTTGGGGGAACAGAAGGATGATCGTGACCTCCCTGTGAAGGAGAACCGGCCCTCTTCTGTTCATGAAAAGACCCACACGGAGTCCACCATTGAAGACAAACCCCAACGGAATAAACCCGAAAACAAAGGTCTCATCTCCAGTTTCGGCCGCTTCTTCTACGAGACAAAGTCCAACTGGTGGACAATGGCTCTAACCCTCTTCTTCTCCGCCTGCGCCGGCGCCGCTGTCCCCCTCCAAGCCCGGCTCTTCGCCAAAGTCATCATTGTCTTTGGCTATCTCCCCGACGAGTCCAAAGTCAGAAGCCAAAGTTCCTTCTGGTCGCTCATGTGGACTGTCCTCGCAATTTCAGCTGGTCTAGCCTACTGCGCTACTTTCTTTCTGTCGACGCGTACTGCGAGTACTATTCGTGCCAAGTACCAGAAGCAGTACTTCTTGTCTATCTTGCACCAAAAGGTTGCGTTCTTTGATCATGATGATCATTCGCAGGGGACTATGGCTGCAAGGAGCGCTGAGGATCCTCGGCAGCTTGAGGAGCTGTTGGGGTCTAATATGGCAAGTATGTTTATTGCCCTCTGGACTCTAATGGGTACTGTTGCTATAGCACTGGCTTTTGCATGGAAGCTCGCACTTGTGTCGCTCTGTGTTGTTGTCCCCATTCTCCTTGCCGCTGGGTATTGGCGAATGCGGTACGAGATCAAGTTCGAAGAGATGAACAACGCCGTATTCGTCGATAGCTCCAAGTTCGCTTCTGAATCGATCGGTGCATTCCGTACAGTGGCATCGTTTACTCTTGAAGGTGCTATCTGCGACCAGTTCCGTACTCTCAACAGTAATCATGTCAAGGACGCCTTCAAAAAGGCTCGTTGGGTGAGCTTGCTGTATGCCTTCTCTGATAGCGCGACCATTGGATGCCAGGCTATAGTTCTGTACTATGGTGGCCGTCTTCTACTCGGCGGGGAGTATGACCTGGAGAGCTTTTTCGTGTGCTTTATGTCTGTCTTGAACGCTGGGGAAACAACAGGACGCGCGCTCAGCTTTGGTCCCAACGTCGCCCAAGTACGTGCAGCTGCCAATCGTATCCTTGGTTTAAGAGATAGTCAGGTGAAGGACGGACCTGAAGCTACTGGCGCAAAGTTCGTTTCTAATGGCGATGGCGTGAAGATTGAGCTGGCCAACATTCACTTCAAGTATCCTACTCGCGACGTGCCTGTCTTCCAAGGTCTCAGTCTCACGATTGAGAAAGGCCAGTTTGCGGCTCTTGTTGGTGCGTCGGGCAGTGGAAAGAGTAGCATCGTCTCACTTCTTGAAAGGTACGTAGACACTTCTTGACATGTTTGTGGAAAATGCTGACATGATGCTGCTATCAGATTCTACGATCCTGATCACGGTCGCATCCTCTGCAATGATCAAGACATCGCCGCCAAAAATATCTACACATACCGTCGCCACCTCTCACTTGTTGCTCAAGAGTCAAGCTTGTTCCAAGGTACGTCAAACAGATCAGAATATTACATAACAACATAGCTGATCCCGTTCCAGGCACACTACGCGAGAACATCCTCCTTGGCGTCGAGGATAATGTCGACGATGCAACTATCCATCGCGTATGTCAAGAAGCATCCATACACGAGTTCATCATGTTCCTCCCAGAAGGATACCAAACCCAAGTTGGCTCCCGCGGGGTGACCCTTTCAGGCGGCCAAAGACAGCGCGTCGCTATCGCACGAGCTTTGATGCGAAACCCTGATATCTTGCTCCTCGATGAGGCCACAAGTTCTCTCGACTCGGAGAGTGAGAAGCTGGTTCAAGAGGCATTTGAGCGCGCTGGCAAAGGGCGCACTATGGTTGTCGTTGCTCATCGTCTTGCGACGGTGCAAAATGCTGTTGTGATCTTTGTTCTTGGTGAGGGCAAGTTGATTGAGAAGGGGAGCCATCAGGAGCTACTTGTTGCGCGTGGTGTTTACTGGCAGATGGTAAGTTGTCTTGCCTGCTGCACTTATAGGGCCTTGATTAAGCTGAATGCTGACTTTGAATAGTGTCAAAGCCAGGCCTTGGACAAGTAGACGTCCTCTTAACTTTCAATGAGGTCGCTGTCGCAGGGTTTTGCCTTGTTTGTCTTGACTGTACTAAAGGTTACTGAGCTATGGCGATATAGACACCATTCCAACGTCTGATGTCAGCCACTGTTTCAGCTTCGTCATCCAAGAGCCTGATCCACGCCGTACCATCACTCTTCTGATGTGTACACGGCGCATTCATGTAATGATATCATACGATCTACTCAACAAGCGGATGCTCTCGGTTCATTAGATCTGACAGCTGATGCTTACATCAAGCTCCCCACACGCGTGATGTGTACTGTTTATGAAAGGGATTGACCACAGTCTAATATGTCTTTTGGAGTAATTTAAAGTATTCTCTTCATATAAAGACTAACAGGTTTCTTTATCAAAGAGCTGCACTAGTATACTTATAAAAGCTCAAACGCCCTCTAAGAACCCCAAACAACTGTACCTCCAACCAATGTTACCGCATCTGGTATCACAGTATTTGTCGCGACATCAGTCGCCATAACTGTATCATACTCGGTGACCGTAAGATAATCCACATTGGTAACAAGCACACTGTTGTACGCAGTGGCAGATGCAGTATTGTAATTCGTTGTTTGGATGGTGTTGCGGTTTGTAACGCCGACCGTGTTGTAATTGGTAACAACCACCGTTTTGTAGTTCGTCACCGTAATTGTAACTGGCTTGGTCATCGTGGCGCTCTTGCGCTGTGTTACCGATTTGGTATTTCGATTTGTCACCGCCAAGGTCTTGAAGTCTGTTGCCGTTCTGGTTACTTGATTATACACAGTAGTAACTTGCTTCTTTGTAATATAGCTCGTTGTGTACTGCTTTGCCATATTAGTGACAGTCTTGGGTTCTTTGGCGGTGACAGTCTGTGTTGTTGCGGCAGCCGGCTTGTTGGAAATGTGACACGAACAGGCACTGCTAACAACGAGAGGATTCTTGAGTGGTAGGTAAGAAGGAACCTGTTTGACGGGCACAGCTCGCTTGGCCGGCTTGAAAGAAGAGTTAGCAGAAATTGGGGAATCGAGGATATGTAGACAGAGACTGAAAGGGAAAAAACATACCTTGTTTTGTGATGGGCACCCAAGATCATAGAACTGGTATTGACTACCTGAGTTTGGATTCGTATTGATTTCCCTAGCAATCATTAGTTCCATGAACGGGGCAAACAGGGCCTACAATTCCAAAACGAGCCACATGCAGTGACATTCTCGGGTTTGCTTACGCTGGTTGGCTATAGCATGAGCATGCACCGGGGCCAAACCCAAAGCTCACAGCGCCCTGCTTTGTTTCGCAAAACGACTTGCACGAGTCCCAGCTACCATAAGTGCCTGAGCCAAGCGAATATTGGCCATGTCCGTAACCAGCGATAGCGCAGTGGTACTCTAGAGGGTGACAGTCAGTGTTAGGTCATTTCCCGCCGTGGCTCTGAGCGTTTCTCACCTGTGTCAACTGAAGTTGTGGGAGCTGCTCCTCTATTTTACGTTAGTTACTGCTCTGAGTCAAACTTGATACTTGACAAACTTACGTGACTCTGCAATTGCTGTTAGCTTTGGTGGCACGCATTATTGAAGCGGAACTTACGTGACTGTGACTGTGGTTGGGACACTAACGGTGATATCTTGTGTATCAATGTCAGTAACCTCCATGGTGGAGGTCAGATCAATTGTCTTCGTGATGGTCTTGGTGACCTGCTCAGTCACTACATCCGTCAATTGCGCTATACTAGTCTTTGTCACTTGAGTAGTATCCGTATCAGTCGAAACGTCCGTCATGGTGTTCGTGATTGTCTTGGTCGCAAAGTCGGTAACAGTAGATGTCTGTGTCTCTGTGACCACCGTCGAAATGGTCTTCATTACTTTGGTTCGAACAATGTGATATACATTAATTCGAACCTTCTGGATCTGAACTAATACCGCCGTCTTGGTCACCATCTTGGTCATGTCGCTAGTGACCAGAGGGGTAGCTGTTATGGTTTTCGTGCTTTGGAGGTAGGTTGAGCAGAATGCAGATCCGGCTGCTTTGTTACTTCTCAAGGCCATGATATCTTTGTCATCAGGCTGACAGATAGCTGGAGATGACGTCCACTATTAATTCAATCTCTTCTTTTGCAAACTTGGCCAACACATACCGGGCGCTCTCTTGTCAAAGGTCAAGTCCTGGAGCTGGCCATTGATGTCGTATTTAGGCCACTGAGCGCTAGTCGGAATAGCTCTCGCCGCACTGACGAGCAGCGCTAGTGTTATCTTCAACGCAACCATTTTCGATTATTATTGGTCCTGGTATCGAAACAGACAATTATATTCAGTTCGACGGCTGGATTCGGTGCCAGGAAGACATTATATATTATATCGTTCAAAGATGAAGATGATTTCTCGTGGGTAGTCTAACTAATACCGGCATTTCAGGACAGGCTCGTTATTCTTGGGCGAGACCGACTCCTGGACCTTCAATTCTCAGCCACTTGCCGCATTGAGGTCTCTAAATATCACTAAGAAGGCCCAGGCCCTGACTTTTGTACCTTTCGATTGTGGATGAGTGGTACTACTATAAGTACTAGGCAATATGCATTTTGTTTACCGGTCGTGTGCTTTAATGGTTGAGTTATTTTCTGCATTCCAGCAAAAGATGAAATACCCGTTTCGGCTGGAATGAACGAAGACAAGCTTCAGACTTCGGGGGCGCTACTACAGATACTAACCACAATGCGAGTAAATCAGTAGCGGCTCTCCTAAGAGCTAGTTAACCGATCTTCTGGGTAATGCTGAAAACACGTTCTGGCCTCTTAATAGAACCATTCTTAGTCTTGTGTCCAGATAAACTTCACTACCTAGCTAAGCATTAACCAAAACTGTTCAACACGTGCTCACCGTGGAAT
The DNA here is from genome assembly GCA_001654545.1 of Fusarium agapanthi. Classification (NCBI taxonomy): domain Eukaryota; kingdom Fungi; phylum Ascomycota; class Sordariomycetes; order Hypocreales; family Nectriaceae; genus Fusarium; species Fusarium agapanthi. The sequence continues at coordinate 57,589 of LTDI01000251.1, forward strand.
ACGAGTTCAAACTCTAACAATCCTAAAAGATTCCTGATGGATCGTTGGTCAAGCAGGATCTGGAACAGCTTTTTACCGGCTCGATGGTAGCCGACGCATGCACAGAATTAAGTTTCCATAACAGTGCGCTGGAACACTAAGGTCCTGATTAGCAAGCCCGGTGAAATTCGTCGGGCTGTAAAGTCAATATATTCATATAAGTAGGTTAAAGAGGTTATACTGAAAGAAGGCTATTCCATATCTATAGGGGGCTCTTACTACCTTTAGGGCTGATTTTAATAGCGATTTTAGCTACTTTAATTAATATAATTATAGTTAAAGAGGCTAAGTTAACTAACCCTTAAATTAATAATAATTCCCTTGCTAAAAGTTAACTTTTAATAGTATAATTAAATAAAATGTCTTAGCTTATAACCCTAATACCCCTAGTAAATTAGCTATAAGTAGTCTAACTGTCACTATAGCCTAATGCCTTATTATAGCCTCTTTCTTTAT